>VANL01000484.1:0-32783 GCA_006352455.1 Brachionus sp. 'Tiscar' | reverse complement strand
ATTTTTTTAATTTTTTAATTTTAGCTTGATAGAAAAAAAAGGAGGAAAAAAATTTTTTAATTTATTTTTTTAATTTTTTAATTTTAGCTTGATAGAAAAAAAAGGAGGAAAAAAATTTTTTTTAGTCTTTACCTGAAAAGGCGTCTCATGAGAGTCTTCCAAAGCTATTTTTCCATATTCGGTAAACAGATGCAAATGCTGAAGATCATCTTCTTGCAAATTTTGTGTTATATTATAAACATGTATTGAGCTTATCATTAAACTAAGAGCAAATACTGTTGCGCAGTCTTTGACTGTGCTTTGCGAGTCAAAGGCTCCTTGTGTGTCCATTAGCAATACAGCAATCTTAATTAAACAAAAACAAAAAATTAAAGAGAACAATAAAAAAGAAAATAAAAGTAAAAAACTCAATTAACTTCTTCTTTGGTGTCGTTTCTTCTGAGAATGAATGGTTCGCTCCACATTAAAATGCCGGTTGTGTCGCGCTCAGAGCCTCCTTTCCAGTGAAAGCCGGTCAAAGGTTCGTCGTCAGCGCCCAGCCAGTCTTCGCGTCCATTACGGTTTAAATAGCGCAAGAAAAAGTCGAGCAAAAACGACTTTCCCTTGCGAAAAGCTCCAGCCACAGATATTATGCTAACCTTGTAAAAAAAAAAAAATTAATTGGAAAAATTTTTTTTTTTAGAAAATGAAAAAATTTCTGCTACTTTTTTTAGCTTGACTTTGGGATGATTTAAAATTTGCTGTAAATTTTCCTCATTTAGCTTGAATTTATGCTCCTCGGTAATGTCAATAATTTGAATTGGTTGTCCCGAGCCCGGCTGGCTGCTAAAACTGGTGTTCATAGTTTCTTCAGTGGGTATTCTTCCGGACATAGCTAGATTTCTTAGAATCTCAATCAAAAGTGTATTGTAATGTCTTCAATTATACAATACAACTTGAGAATATTTGTTTATCTATAGCCAGCAATAATAAGTGCTTTATTTTTGTTTGATGATAATAAATGAAAAAATTAGTCCTAAGTCTGTGATTTTTGGTAACTTGTTTTATTAGATTTTGTTAGATTTAATGGAAAAGATTTAAATGAAATAGAAAAAAAAACTCACTGAGTCTATTACGTATTCGAATAATTGTTCTTTTGTGTACAAGTATGAGCTATCCGACTAGTGCATGTTAAGCATTTAGATCAAATCACTCAAAAATTTATGAACAAAATTTGAAATATTCTTGCAATATTTTTTAAAATCTATTAGCATAAGTATTAGCATAGAAATAATATAACGACGTGACATATTTATACAATATTTGCTTAGTTAAATTTTATTTTAATGAAATTAAATAAAATCTAACTTGAAAATTGGCCATCTCATGCTCCAATTGCTAGCTTAAATTAAACAAGTTTTAATGCACCAGATGCGTTACAAATAAATTAAGCTTACTTATAGAAATAATAAAAGAAATTATATCTTGCTTTTGTAAAGTGTATTATTTTATTACAACTTATGGATAATTTGAATTGAATGGCATATAATTCAAATTAAAAATTAACTTTAAATAAGATTTGAATTTATTATTCTGATAATAAAGAAAAATAATTTTAGATATATTAACAAAGATTAGTTGAAATTTCGTAATGAGATATGCTTTGATTTAAATTTTTTGATTAACTTTTTGTTATTTTGATTTTAGTTTTTGTTATTTGTTTAGTAGAATAAAATCGGCAGCAATCCGATTGAATAGAGCTCTAAAATAGTTGGTTTTTGTTTGCTATTTTGATAGCATGAACTAGTTTATTAGTTGTGAATAAACAGCTTTAAGAAATTAAAACAAATCAATTTTTAAAAAAAAATTTTGTTTCTATTTTTTTAAATTAAACAACAACAACATCAACAACATGGTTCATTTGTTAACTTGTCATTTAAAATAACAGACGTTTTTTTTTAAACTTGACCAAGACAAATATTTGATTAATGGCTGATTTGTGTCTATTTTAATTAAATTTTGTTTGAATAAAATTTATTTTATTAAATTTACAAAAATTTCAGAAAATACATGTTTCTCTTATAAATCATTTTTTTGCTATTGATATAAATTTTTAGCGAAAATAATACTTTAATTATTTTAAATAGCCAAAAAATAAATAAACAGATAAAATTTGGTCTTTCATTAAATTCAGTACATAACATCCACTTGTCTTGGACTGTTATCCAGATGATTGGACATGTGTGTTTCAGCATAGTCTTCTATTAAAGAGTAAAAATGAAAGACTAATTTTAAAAAATTGCCAAAAATTTAGTACCATTCTCTCCAGCATCTACGGGCTGTTCATTGTATACCGAGTTAGAGGATGAATTGCCAGTATGATTGAAATTGGCCTCGTCTGGTTGTCCATTGTGCAAATTTTGCTCATCGCTTGCACCAACAACAGGTCCATAATCTTCTTTGGACAAGTGGTTCTCAATTTGATCCTGGTGCCGGACCGGAATCGGCGGAGTTGAATGGTTCGGCTTGTTTATGTCATAGCTTTGATACTTGCCAGTAATTTTGGCTGGTATGTTACCCATTTTTTTTTTTTAATTTTTTATTCTAATTTAAAAAATCTGAAATAAAACGAACACAAAAATTAATAGAAATTAAAAAAAATGAAAAAAAAGTTTGCATGCTTAAAAATTCCATTTTATGAAAATAATAGGAAAAATTACGAAATATGTTTCATGAAAGGATTTTGAAAAGTATTTTTTTTGCTTGCCATTGAGAACTTTATAAGTCGAGTTACAATTTTTCTTATTTCTCTTTTTTTGTGTTGCTAGTTTTAATTTTTAAAATTTTTAATAGGATTCCATGGTAGAAAACAAAATTTGGATTTTAATAAAGGTAAGACTTTTGAAATATCAAAGAAATTCTTTAAAGACCAAGGAAATCGCTTGATTTTATCTCAAAAACAATCCTCTTTAGAACAAAACAAATTACTATGTTTGCCTAATCTTTTCTAAATTAAAAAGAAAAATCTTATTTTTAAACAAAGCGCACTTTTAATTGCCACAAATTTTTAAACACCTAATATTTATAGACTTTTTTGTTCGCTTGGTCAATAAGCTCGCTCATTCAACCATTCATATCTAAATCTAAATATATTGATTTCACTTTGAATAAAAATAAAATAAAATAAAATTATATATATAAAAAAAAACTAAAATAAAATTTTTGATTTATTTTTAGATAAAATGTAAAAGTGTTTTAATTATTTGCTTAATTTACACCATGACAGCTAGCCTATTCGGCCTAATGTTTGTTTTTTAAAATAAACCAAACATAGCTATCTAAATGTACGTCCAATTTCTAATAATTACTTTTCTGGGTCATAGATTATAAGCTTTGTTTTCTCTAGAAAATTTTGTCAAACATAATTTACTTAAGCTGAGGGGCTTGAGGCGCCTCGAGATATTATTTCTATTTGACAGAATTGACCCAAGATCGCCAAGCTTGTTTCCAGACCTAAATTAATTATTAATAGAATTATCATTTAATTTTATTTTTTTTTAAAATAGCTTAGTTGACTTTTAAAAATAAATATTAGATTAGAATGGAAGTTGAATTAGATTTTGATTTTCTAAATTTTAATAAATTATAAAAAATATTAATTTTCAAAATGTGAGCGTAAATTTATTTGCTTGAATCACAAAAACTACCTTTTAATTTTTCTAATTTATTAGCAGTTTTCCGAATTTTATTTCCTTTTTTTTCTTTTTTTTTTTTTTTTGAATTTTTTGCTTTTTGACAAAATAGAAATTAATTTAGAAAAATTTTGTTTTAATTTTTTTTCTATTAAAAGCAAGAAGACTTATTATGCTAGAGTATGTTAAGTTTTTTATTGTCTAGCCGTTTTGGATTTCCCAGCATGAATCAGATTCAATTTTTTGAAAAAAAAATGGTTAAGAAAAAAAAATATTTGCTAATTAGAATTCTTCTATTATTTCACTATTCAGCTGAATTGCCCCAAATAATTTATTTAGGTTGACATTTCTATTATTTTACTAGTGGAAAAATAACAATATTTATCTCTGGTAAATTCAAGTCTGATTGACAACAAAATAATTAAAAGTTTTTTAATTTCAACTAATTTTTCAATATTTTTTTATCCAGATTTTATTTAACTTAGTTTGTGATGATCATAATTTTTGATCATTTTTAATTTTATCTTTTTACCTAAAATTTAAAGTTTATTCTCAAAAATTTAGAAAAAAAAACAATAATCCTAAAAATCTTTTCATAGCAAAATTGTTGGAAAATTTTTCAAGATTATAATTCTTAATTTAAATGAACCGATTATAATAATTTGGCAAAATATTAACAAAATTTTAATCATTTTAATCACTGTCATCTTAAATTAATTTAAATTAACTCTTAATAATTTTATTGTTTATTGATTTGTCCTTGAGACCTTTTAAATGTATATGGTTGCATCATATATGTCTTCGTGTATCTTAATGCAAACTCGAATTAGCTGTTAGTAAATTCCTTAAATTATTTTTTTTTATAAATAATAATATTAATTAGTCTTATTATGGTATTTAAAGGTAATTAAATAATCTATTCTTTTAGGATTCTTAACTCCAAAAAAATTATCTTGTTTGGTAAAAAATTTGTTGAATTCGGATTTATTAAGGAGCTAATGCTCCTTCAGATTAAAAATATAAGTAATAAAAAAATCAAAATTAAAGTTAGGTAAAATAAAAGAAAGATAAAAAAAATTACAAGAGAAGCAAAAGAAAGTCTAATTAAAAAATATTTTTTTATATTAATTTCCGAAATATTTGTCAGCTATTAATGATTTTTTAGTAAATATGTTGTCTAGTTGTTCTAAAAAACTAAATTTTAAATTAGTTAAACTTAAGCAAAAGCTAGCAATAAAGACATATTATAATTTGCAGAATTGCGAGTCTATAATGAAAAATACAATAATTTTTTATTATTCTATGTATTAAATTAACTATATTTTTGATAATATTTGCTTTTTTTTTATTTTAAATAAATTTTTAATCAAAAATTAGAAAGAATCAGTATAAGCTCAAAATACAAAAAAAAATAAAGAATCAAAATACTTAAAAAGCATCTTGGTACAACTTTTTTATAACTAAAAGCCAACTTTTTTCGTTAAAGTTTGTCAAGTTTTACCTAGCTAATGATCTTGGAATTCAATCAAATCACCAATTCAATCTCCAATGTTCAACATACTCTCAGAAAATAATTTTCATTATTGATGTAGTGATGGTAGACTGATGTTGTAGGTATGAACATTGTACACTTTACAGCCTAATAAATTTCAAAAGCTATTGAATAAAAATTATTTTTGTTTCAAATTTAAAATGATTTAAAAGTTAAACCCTGCTTTAATTTTTTTTTTCGATCAAGACTATAAATTTTTAATCATAAACTTCAATTTTTCGAAATTTTTTTATTTATTTTAATCAGTAAATTAATAATAAAATTGTTTTTAAATTTAATCATCATATTTATTTAATATTTTTTGTCAATGTGTACAGTAAAAACTATTTCTTTCTTATTTTTGCCGTTTTGCTTTTAATATAAAAAATTTATTTTTTCATTTTGTTAATGATTATGTTATTTTTTAAAAAGGTTTTAAATTGATTAAAAATCTAAAATAAATTAATTGAAATAATAGCAAATTTAAAATATTGAATTTTCGAACAAAAAATAAAAACTTTTTCCTCATTACTTTCAAATCAGAAAAAATTTTATTGATACATTTTTCTAGCAGCATACCTAACATGATACTAGCAAAAAACTATTTGAATCATTTAATTATAACTTTTTTCTTTTTAAATTTTTAAAATTAAAAAATTAACCAATTTTCATCATATTTTTAGAACTATAAT
Organism: Brachionus sp. 'Tiscar'; assembly: GCA_006352455.1. Taxonomy (NCBI): domain Eukaryota; kingdom Metazoa; phylum Rotifera; class Eurotatoria; order Ploima; family Brachionidae; genus Brachionus; species Brachionus sp. 'Tiscar'. The sequence continues at coordinate 26,889 of VANL01000484.1, read as the reverse complement.
ACTGGGGATACTGGAATCTAATTTTTTTAAAGATATTATGAGAAAAAAAAAACTAGTTTCTTTTCATTGAAACTATTCGTATTTCAATTTTATTCAATTTTAAAACTGTTTTCAAAATAATTGAACCTTGAGGAAAAAAAAAACATCCATAGATAATTTTCTTAATCGTAAAATAGACCATATATTGATGATGGATTTTTATCGATAATACATTGGTCTTTATATATTACTATTAGGATCAACAATTTATAAAAAAAACAGAACAAAATCGAAATCAAAATTGAAATTGGTCTAATTTCAACAAATTAGAAGCAGGTTGTTGGTCTTCTGGTTGTGAATCTTGGTTGATTTAGACGCATCTTGACACGGTGTGTCAATGGGAATCTGATTCTAGAAGTCTTTAAAATAAAAATTTTTAAAATAAAAATTCGATTAAATTTTTTTTTTTAATTTATTACGTGAAATTGAGTGACATTTGGTCTTCTGCATTTATTGGCTGGGATCTCTTCAACTCTCATGATTTGAATCGAATGACCACGAGCTCTGTGTCTTGCACCCATATCTCTATAGCATTGAGTGACGGCGCTCTCGGTGGTCAAGTCTCTGTATTCTCTGTACATATTGTGAGTTCCACTTCTGGAATCATATCTCAACCAAATGGCAAAGTTTTTAACTTTCAATGGTTTTTTTTCAAAAATCTAAATTAATTAAAATTTTTATTTTTAAAACAGAGTCTTTGTTTAAGTGGAGTCATACTTGAGCACATGAGACGATTTCACCATTGGCCTTCTTGACATTTTTCAACAATCTAACAAAGTACCAAAATCTGCTCTTGGCTACGACAGTGTTAGTAGCAAATATTTTCATTTGGTACAATGGTGGATTGGGTTCTTTCTCGCTTGGTAATCGTCTGCCGACAACTCTGTATTGTTTGAGCTTAAATTAAGACAGCATAGTCCATATGATCTATTAAATTTAGATTAAAAGTGGACATACCTCTCCTTGAACCTTCATTTTTTAAGTTGAATATCTTAATATTCAAATCTAAAGTAGAGGGAAGTAGATAATTGGGGACAGAAAAAGGAGCATTATTGTTATAAGATATATTTAAGAATTAATGTGTTCACGTTTTTTCCAAAAAATTTTTTCGATAGATTTTTTTAAAGCATCTACTTGCACTACCAGTGTCAAGTACGAATATAAAAATAAATGCACACATAAAGTATGTATCAATGCTTTAAAAACAATGCAAATTTCTATCAGAGAAAACTAAATTTTATTTTTATTATAATTTGAATAAAGTACTAGAGATATTTAAAATATAACCTTGACTTATATTTAGCTAAAAAATATTCTTAAAATTTGGCTAATCTTTTAAATCAAAATCGAATATCTAAAAATATTTTTTATTTTTTTTTTCATTCGACTTTTAATTAAACAGATAATTTTATTTGATATTAATTTTGCCATTTTCTCGATAATTTTCTTTTGAAAATCTGGAAAATTTATTTTTGTTAAGAAAATTAAGAAACTTTAATTTAAATTAAATTTAATTAAATGCTTATTTTAATTTAGTCAAACCACGTGTTTAAATATTAAAATTTAAAAATTTTTTAAAAAATTTATTTAAAAAAAAAAATGGCAACTTTATTAGATCCAATTATTGGATTCAGAATAGACGGTAGACGGCCGAACGAATTGAGAAAAATTCAATGTGAAGTTGGAGTATTTGCCCAAGCGGGTGGATCGGCTATTTTGTCTCAGGGTAATACTAAAGTAGTTGCCACCGTTTATGGACCACATGAAGTTCGTAATAATCAATTTTTGTTAGTTATGAATAAAAAAATTATTAAAAAGTTTATTTGATAGAACAGAGGAGGAAGATCTAAGAGTTTGCATGATAAAGCAGTAATAAATTGCCAATATAGTGTAGCTACATTTAGTGGTACTGAAAGAAAAAATCGTCCCCACGGCGACTGGAAAACAGTGGAAATTACTGCGCATTTAAAACAGACATTTGAGGCTGTTATTCAAACGGAAAAATACCCAAAATCACAAATTGATATTTATGTTGAAGTTTTACAATCCGATGGTAGTAATTTCTGTGCTTGTGTTAACGCTGCAACATTGGCAATTATCGATGCTGGAATTCCCATAAAAGACTATGTTTGTGCTTCTTCTGTTGCTTTGATTAGAGATACACCTTTAATTGACATCAATCATCTTGAAGAATCTTCAGGTGCCCCGCATTTTACTCTAGCTTTGCTGCCCAATTATGATCAAATTGTTCTCCTAGAGCATGCTTCTAGAATGCATGTGGATTATTTAGATAAAATGATCGAATCAGCTATGATCGGCTGCAAAGATATATATGCTGTTTTAAACAAATATGTAAAATCAAGAGTTGGCACTATTAGTAAAAATTTTAGTAATTTGATTTAAAATTATATGATTTTTTTTTTTTGTAAATAAATTTAAAATGGCTAATTATTTTTTAATATTTCATTATTTTGAGAAAGAAAAAATTCTCAATTTTTAAGTTTAATCCCAATATATATTAAATATATATTAAATTTCAATCAATTAAGAACTTTTTAATTATGCTTACAATTATTTCAAAAAATTCATTCAAAGAATATTTAAAATGTACTAAAAATTTGAAAATAATTTAAATCCATAAATCACTGACTAATACCAAGTGCTTTAATATTTTTGCAGAATAAAGATATTTTGTTGATAAAATTTTAGGCTTTTAGCCATGTTATTTATTTAACCCTTTATTTATTAATCATTAACTAAGAATGTAATTTTTCTTGATTTAAAACTTAATTTTATTTAATTGATCAATTATTTTTTATCAAAATTGCTTTGTTTTTTATTTTTAAAATTTAAAAACAAGAAAAAAACAAAAATATTTTACTTATCACAATTAGTTAGCTTTTTAACTAAATTTTACTTAAGAAAAATTACTTAATAAAATTCTTTTTGGTGCAAAGCTAACTTTAATTTTTTTTATTAATCTTGATTATTAATTTGCAAATACAATTTTTATTAGATTTCAATTTTTTTATGTAATTGTATATTAAGATGAATAATAGATTTTTTTAAACTTGCCTTTGAGGCTCAATTTAAATTTAAAAAAAACTTAGTTTCCAAGATAAAACTAGACTTAACTTGATAAGAAAAAAAAAAAAGAACATCTTAGTCTCTGAATAGAAAGATTTTTGTTCAATTTGATATTAAAAAACAACAAAAAAACAACATTTTAAGACAAGCTTTCAGCATTCTTAAAAGTATTTGTTTATGTCCGGAAGAAAATTAAATTCAGGTCTTATCAGCGTTATCAAAAACAGCCAGATAAATTGAAGAAAATTCCAGTTTTGTTTACTTTACAAGTTAAAGTATTCAAGGTAGATTTAATACGTTATCTCTTCCGATTGTTTTGTTTTTACTAAAGTTTGATAAGTTCAATTTTTAAAGCATTTTAGACCTAAATGTATTAAATATCATCCCAAAGCGAACTAAATAAACAAGTAAAACAAATAAACAGAGAGATATCATTTGAGTTGAGATAAGAGAAAATTCTCAAAATGACTTAAACATCTGGAATAATAGGTATGGGCGGATTATCGGAATAGAGTAAATCGAGTGAATATGCAATGCCAATTCAAGCGTCAAATTCAATATAACAGACAACCAGCAGAGATTAAATAAAAATATAATTAAAACTCAAGTGTGCCGTATATGGTTCGATTTCAGTCAAGTGAATTTGACAAGCGTTTGAACTTGGTCGGATATGACATGAATGAAATGTAGAAGATTCTCTAAAATAGAAGAAAAAAGTACCGTAAAATATTAAATTACCAGAAGTTGACTTACAGGTGCTTTATGCTCGCTTGATCTAAACAAGCGTGTCATACCAGCCTATTAAAGTACTTTTATAAATTATTTGAAAATTGATACATGCACAAATAGAACTTGAATTGAATAACAGTAAAAAAATTAAGTTGAAAATTGATACGAACTCTATTTAAGATTATTGATTTATGCATGAGTTAATTTAATAACCTGAAACTTATTCTTTTTTTTTTTTTTAATTAATTTTGTCTCCAATTTTTTGGATTTTTATTAGCTGCTATTGTTGTTGAATATTAATTATATCCTGATAAAAGTTTGCATTCAACAAGAGTAGAACTTGTGGCAAATTATGCTCTACTGTAATTAGAAATGCGTTTTTGAGCAAATCTATAATTAAAAAGCTTTTATTATTGAATTACAAATGAAATTCGATTCTAAAATTAAGTGATAAAGATTTTTGTGAGTTTCATGACTTTACAGATAGCTTAATTTAATACTAAATTAAAAAGTAATTTTGAATTCGTCCGGGAGTTGAGCATTTGTTTGAATAATGATCAGGGAATAAATCTGATTTTCTAATTAAAACCAAATTTTTATGATACCTTAATGATGTTCCATTAAACAAATAAAATACACGTGTTTTTATTTTTTTATTTTCAAATAGCTTAGGTAGTTTAGATCTAATTGAGGTAACCTTTTTTTTTTGTTTCATTTAAAATAACTGCAAATAATGGATAATTATGACTATTGATTTGAAATTAAAAAAAATTGGCCCTTTTAATTGACTTCAACTTTACCTGTAAAATTAAATTTGATATTTAAAAATCTAAAAATAATAATCAAAATAATATTCAGCTTATTTCATTTAATTTTAACTAATTTGGCTGCTTTATCGTCTGAATTTTACTACTAACCAAAAATAAAAAATTCAAACCATTTAATCTATTCATTAGCGAAAATAAATTTTAATTAATTCATATTATTATCAGTCAAAAATCAAAAAAAAAAAAAAGAAAATTTTTGATTTTTTTTAAATTTAAAATTTAATAATCACTAAAAAAATTTTAAATCTCTTTTTACATTGGAAAAAAAAAGCTAATAAAAACGGAGATGAACTTCGTAATGAGAAATTCAATACAGATTAAGAAAAGGCTAAAACACATTTAATAAAATTTAGTTAATTAATCAGGATAAGATATCTAGCAGTAATTGAATATGATGTTATTTTAAGATAAATGAATTTTGGAGCTAAAACAACTCGACCACACATAGTCAAGAGCTAATTTGGTCATTTAAAATGTATAAATTAGTTGGCTCGTATGCACATAAGCTTCTCAATTGAAAAGTGTAATTGAACGTTGAGTTTTCAAATTCTGATGATAGACTAACTGAGATAATAGACTTATCATTTAGTGTAATCGGATATTATTTTTAAATTGTAAACAAAATGATATTGAGGAAATTATTCACAAATTAGTTTCGGGAATGGATATTTGAAAAACTGTCAGTTGGTTTCTTAAATGAAGCATAGTCTTTCGAGTTCAGTGAGCATAGAATCAAGGCAAATGTTCGGTTTTTTTTTCAAGAAAATAAAATAATAATAATAAAAAAAAAAAGAGAAGTAGTAAACATTGGAATGATAAATAGGGGAAAGGTAAACAAAATGAAATTAAAAAGAGTAAAATAAGATGTGCATTTGTGAATATATGTGTTTGACTAGGCCTACCTATTTTAGATATTTTGAAATAAATACGGACTAGCTAGTACGCTGCGTGCATACAATGTGGTTAATAAAACGCACGATACGCAATTATGTAAAAAATATTTTTTAAAAAAGTTAACAAGATTTTAAAGAGACGTTAAAGATTACATGATTCTAGCTAAATCCAAGCGATTTATTAGATTACTTTCGAATGCATACATCAAATTCTCGTTCTCACTTCGTCTTCAAAAGTAAAAGAATAACAAGTAATAAAAATGAAAACATTCATTTATGGTGCATGTTAAAAACCTATCGATAAAAAAAGACGCTATGCTCTCTGAATGAAGCGTGTGGACACTAGCTTATATAAAGAAAAGCTCCATCAACAAAAGTGTATAAATAAGAATGAAAAATTGCTAATAGATTAAATTTTTTTGTTTTTTTTATTTTACAAAAATTTAAAGTCAAAGTATGCTAATTTTGTTAGTAAGTAAGTATTACTTTAGATCACCATTAACTATTTGCAAGAGCTACACATTTTAAAAGAAAAAATGTTTTTTTTTTCTATCGAACATGTTTATTATTGCAAGAAACAAGCAGTTGTTAATAGCTAATCTAGTCGCAAGACTGCTCGGTTTTGGAGTGACAAATACACATTGTCTTCTAAACGAAGGTACAATACATTTCATTCAAGCAAAAAAAAAAAGTTTGTGAAAAGTTAACAAAATTTCAAAATACAATTGACTAAGCTAAGCTAAAAATCAACATTTAATCGATTACTCACAATTGATAATCTATTATACCTTAAGTACATTTGAAGACAATGTTTTAAGTTTACTAAGTTGTTTTTTTTTAGTATAATGAGATCATACTTTCATGTTATAAAAAAAAAGCATGATTTGAGGGTATTGTGAAATTTTTTTAATATTTAAAGTTGCAAATATGAAATATTGCTTAATCATAGCATTATTGGTCACTATTTGCGGTTAATTCATAGTCATATATAATTATAAATAAATATCCGTTTTTCTATCAATCTGTGCCATTGAAATAATAAAGATAATTATGATAATTTATCGAAAAGGAATTATTAGAAGCAGTTTTTTTTTGTTTTTTTTTCAGATAAACTTTCTTTTAAACAGATAAATTTTTTTTTGTTTTATGAGTGAGTTTGTACATATATGTATGTATGTGTGTGAGTGTGTCTGTGTGTAAATATGTGTGAGTTGGAACCCAAAATTAGGTTAACTCTTTTTAATTATTTCTGAAAAATATTAACTGATCAAGATGATTCCACATAGAGAACGTGTTTCAACTTTAAGTTACCTACTTGTTTTTTTTTTTTTTTTTTAATAAATTCTCTTCTAGTTGTGCTTTCTCTTTTTTGTTGTGTTTGACTTTAACCTAATTTTAAGGTAAACGATTATCTGTTTGCCAGTTTTTGTAAATATTTCAAATAATTCATTATCTGACGCGCTCCAAAAATAGCTTCTTATCTATTCTTTCGACGTTAGCCTATGAGATTTCATCTACCTTAATTAAAACAGGTATGCAAATTTAGCCAAAATTTGTTTCTAATTAAATTCTCCTATCTGTTCTGCAACTAATACCTGATAATAAAATAACAAAAAAAATTCAAACAAAAAATTATGTTCGCCTAGTAGAAGAGGTGAAGATTATTCATGAACATAAAACTAAACGCTTCAAACTCAAGACATTACTTAAATAATCACAAGAGAATTTTGTTTCGTAATTTTGCCTTCTATGGGTACATGCATCAGGTACAAAAATAAGACCTCGTCTCTCCCAATTGACAAATTCAATGTCAAACTAATCCTTGCTTTATTTTAAGCGGCGTTCAAAGACTAACTGTAAAATTTAGAAACACAAAAATTCACAAATTCTTTTTCTAATTTTTTGGCCCACAAAAGCCTAAAAATAGAACTATTTACTAAGCCCAATTATTTTTTTTGTTACCTTAATTACCTAAATTTTTTCCATTTTATTCAATTTAGATTTAAAAAAAAAAAGTTAATTTTAGTATTTATTGTTGTTGTGTCTCTATATGTGTTTGTGTTAGTTGTTTGAAATAAATAAAAAGCAATCAGTCAGATCAAATGCTCAAAAGTCAAGTCTTTTGGACAAAAAGGTGAGTGTTTCTTTTTTTGTTGTTGTTGTTGTTGTTGCTGTTGTTGATTCTAATTTTCATTTATCTATTTGTTTTTTATAAAGTTTAGAAATAAAATTTTTGATCTTTAGAGGAAGAAAATATAAGCAGAGTTTCCCATCAGGTGAAAAATGCCTTCTCTTATTAACTTGGAAGTAAGATAGTTTTTTCTAAGAATAAAAAAATAAATAATAATTCATTTTAATGATAAAATTAGTGTAATGCGATTTAAGAATGTCTTTGTGCATAAATTTATTGATAAAATTTAATTTGGCTAGATTATTTTCCTATGATGAAAATTTTCAGAATAAATTTAATTCTATTTGTTAACAAAATTAAGTTAGTTTTAAAATTTACAATTAAATTAACGTTTCGTTACTCGCATATTAAAATCTCTGTTTCGAGTATCTTTTCAAGCGCATGCGCGTCTAAATTACTTAAATTTTAGAGGTATTTTCTCTTCATAGCTTCATAAACACACTCTCACCAATCTTTTAATTTGAATAAATTTTTAAATTTGTGAGATTGGGTTAGTTGTAAAATTAGAAAATAAAAATATATACAAATATACTAATAGAAAAATCTAAATCTGTCAGATCCAATGCTCAATAGTCAAGTCTTTTGGTCAAAAGGTGAGTGTCTTGATTTTGATATTTTTCTTTATTTCAAATTCTCTATTTTAATTTATGCACTTTTTATTCGACTATTTGATTTTGATGATATTTGGCGCTCAAAAAAAATTGTTTATTAAATGACGCGCTATTGCTAATCAAATTTCACCTTCTCTTTGGCTCGCTTAAATTGCGTAATTCAATTAAGCTATCTCTAAGGTGAGGCTAAAAGCGCTCTTTTTTTCTCTTTACTAAATTTTTAGGTGCTTCATTATTCTCTTGCCCAGTAACCAAGCTATTTTAAAAAAAATTAATTTTCTTCTCATATCAAGGCTAGAAATTTAAAAAAGAACAAACCAAAAAATAAAGAAGAAAAATACACTAGAATAACACACACACAAACACACTCATATACAAAAAAAAGTTATTTTGCTGAACTCGAAATGAACACTAACTACGAGGTGAAGTGCGAGACGGCAGCCGAATCGGACAGTTTGTTCCAATGCAAAATATGCAACAAGCCATTCGACAATTTGCACCGTTTACAGCGTCACATGATGTGCCATGACATGAGTCCTGAACTGCGCAAATTTAAGTGCGAATACTGCAATAAGGCCTTTAAATTCAAGCATCATTTAAAGGTAAGCCAATTAAATTTTTTTTTTTTTAATTCTCCCAATAAAAAAAATTAAGCCCACCTTTTTTTAGTTGATATTTTTTTTTCGTTCGATTACCAATAAAATATTAGCTTATTTTTCTTTTTCTTATTGCTAATTTTTTTTATTTTGTTTTATATAAATAGGAGCATACGAGAATACACACTGGCGAAAAACCGTTCAAGTGCGAAAATTGCGGAAAAAGATTTTCTCATTCAGGCTCTTATTCAAGTCATATGACGTCAAAAAAGTGTTGTGTTGTACAAACATCGACCGACTCCAAACAACACCAGGATAACATAATACAAAATTCATCGTTACAAATGGACAATAATCAATTGGCCTCTAACGCCTTGTTCAACCTGCTTGGCCTAATGAATAATACAAGTCAGAGTGCAGACAGCATGCTTCAACAGCAACAACATCAACAGCAGCAGCAGCAGCAGCAGCAACAACAAGTCGGCAATTTGCTCAACTCTCACAATTTGGTTCAAATGTGGCTAAATTACATTAAAGGCATTCAGTTATTCAACTCGTTCTATTCGAATCAGTCGAATGGAGACAGAAAACGAATGCGTTCCCAATCGCCGCACTCGATTCCGTCATCATCGTCATCCCAGTCTTCAGATATTCCATCGCCCAATTTTACCAACGCCGAACCGCTCGATTTGAGCGTTAACAAAAAGATCAAAAGCGATCAACAAGTCGACAAGTACTTTTCGAAAAAAAAGCATTTGCTTAAAAATTTCGGCATCGACAGCATAATTAAAGACGAGAATAATAACACAAACGAAGAAGTGCTCGATCAGACTGAGATTGATACCCAGTGTTCGAATACGTGCAGTGCAGACGAGAGAAGTTTGAACGAATTTGATACGGAGAATGGCGAATTCTCCAACGAGGAGCATAGTTTGACTCCGCCAAGCAGTGTCAAAGTAAAGTATGAAAGCGAGAGTCCAATGAGTGGCACCAGTCGCCGCTCTTGGAAAGGACACATCATTCAAGGCAGTGACATGTACGCATGCGATCAATGCGATAAAATGTTCAGCAAACAGTCAAGTCTGGCCAGACACAAGTACGAGCATTCGGGCATTAGACCATTTGTGTGCGATATATGCACCAAGGCTTTCAAGCACAAACACCATTTGGCCGAACACAAGCGATTGCACACTGGCGAAAAGCCTTTTGAATGTAACACTTGTGGAAAGAGATTTTCTCATTCGGGCTCGTACAGTCAGCACATGAATCATCGTTTTAAATATTGTCGACCGTATAGAGAAGAACAACTTAGACTTGAGAACTCGGAGATAAATCAGGACTCGAATGAACAATGTTTACTAATAAATGAAACTGAATACGAACAACATAATAAGTCTTTTTAGCATTTAAACTTAAAATTTCAGCAATCTAACACAGAGAATAATCCATAAGCCAAAAGTTTTTGTTTTTATCTCTTTTTTTTCTTTTTTTTTTTTTTTTTTCAAATGGGTCAAATTAAGGAAATTGGCCAATTTCCAAACAAGCACGCATTATATAAATTTATTTATTTATTAGATATATGCATACATAGATAGATAGATAGATAGATACATACATACATACATACATACATATATATATAAAAATATATATATGCATTTTTTTTTTAATGTTCGTTTTAAATTTAGAAAGAGATTGTGTCGTAAATGATGTATAAAAATTTTAATTTAATATATATACATATATATATATATATTGAATTGCATTCTTATAAATATTGCATTTCCTTTAACAAAACAAAATAGCTTTAAAAAATTGTTTAAAGCAAATTGTTCTTTTACTTTAAAAATTTTTGTTGTTGTTGTTGCTTGATTTTCAGTTACATTTTTTTTTTTTTTATTTTATTTTGTTTTAAAACTCTTTTATTATTTTGCATCTTTATTTATATTTCAAACCATAATTTCAATAAAATTTTTAAATCAATTAAAAAATTTAATTTTTTTTTTAGTGTATTTTAAACTGATTTTTTTTATCCTTTTGAAAGAGTAAGTGGTACGTGATTTTTTAATCGACATCGAAAATTCAACTTCAGTGTAAAAAAAATTGCTAGATAACTGAAACGACTGTAAAGATTCTTATTGAATGACGCATTCAAATTTAGTTGCTTTTTTTTCTGTATGCGAATTTAGAATTAATATTTCTCAGTAGCATTTAAATTGTAATAAATTAATTTTTTAAAATTTAGATTCTTTTAGCTTTCACACCCTTTTAGTTTTTTTGTGCTTTTTTTTTTCTTCTATTTTTTAAATTTAATTCAGTTTGAATAGTTTTTTGGTCATAAAGAACTAAGAGCTCAAATTTTAATGACTTGAAATTTTATTTTAAAATTATAAATAACAATAAAAACAGAATTGTAATAATAACGCTTTGAAAAAAAAAAGCATGCATATTTTTTAAATTTTAAAATATATAAAGAGAATTAAATTTTTATGAATATAAATTTTTTTCAAATTTTTCAAATTACTTGAATAAACCGTGATGTGTGTGAGCGTGTGTGTGTGTGTGTTTGTGTAAGCTTGTAGTCATTACTCAAGTACATACTAATAAAAAAATCAAATACTATATATTTTTTTTAATTTATTGAATTTTAAAACAAAATTAAAAATTAGTTAAGCAAATATTTGTCATAATTTTTAAAGAGAGATTAATTCAAAAATGAATGATTAATAGCTACTGGTTATTAAATACTTTACGTCTCATGCTCGAATAGATTGTTGAAAATATTATTAACTTCTATGGCCATGTGTCCATTTAAGTTTGTTTGTTTGATCAATCAAACTAATAAAAAATGCAAATAAATGAGACCAATTGCGATTATCAGGAATAAACAATTTGCATAGCTTAAATCTGGTGTCATAAAAAAAAAAAAGTCAACCAAGGGCGAATTGAACACAGATAGCCAGATAATAAAATTGACTGAATGACAATTGTAGTCTCAGCAAATATTTAATTCATAGATTTTAATTAAAAGTTTAATAGTCCACTTCCTTGATAGATCATGACTAATCCGCAGACATCTTCACGGCCGTATCCTGCTTATCGAAATTCAATCAATCATCAGAAATAAAGTTTATTTATTCACTGAGTCGTCTTAATTCCAGGATATGTAGGCTCGATGAATCTTCATTTCCTGTTTTTATTTACAGATTAGGATCTAAAATACCTAGGCCAAAGGTTGATCATCCAAAATATCATATGATAAATAAACAATTTTTATTCTTTATCACTTTGATTAGATATATCATGATTAAAAATATTTTGATTTACTGCATTTTAATTTGCATACATTAGTAACGTAAATTTTAAATTCCGTCGAGAGCATTAATTACAGATAGACAGGTTTTTAGTTTTATTTTTATTTTTTCTAATCCTAATGGAATGTCTGAAAATAGATAGAAAAAATTGGCCCCTCAATCTTAGCATTTTAAAATCATAAATACTTTTTTTATTTTTTTATTTCGATGGGCTTCTTTTAATAGACTCTTATTTACGCTAAATGGATATCTAAAACTTGAGCAGATGGGCTAGTGTATCTATAGAAAATCAATAACAAAAGGAAGTAAAAACAAACACACTTAATTTATCGAGTATCCAACGATGATTACTTTTGTGCGTCTCCACTCGAAGCAAAATGTCGAAGCCCTGCACTCACTTTTAATAGAAAACTTGCCTGATTGTGGTCACTAATTAGATTACTAAGACCACATAGAGTCAATTGAGATCTCTATGCAGATTTAATTAGAGCTATTCAATAGCTGTTATCAATGCATCCAAATATAGACCCCTGAGTATTTTTGTTTTTGTACATTATTGTTGAAGATTTCAATTAATTTTCTATTCAAAAATCGATCTGCCTAGTTGTCAACTTAACTAACTAATTGATGACAAACAATATCTGATAAACCAAATCGCATAATTATGTTTGACGTGAAGAAGATCTTTGCCGATATAGTTTACCATAATCAGGCACACAAGTGATCTTAGAGCGCTATGTATAAAGCAAATATTTTAAGTACTTATTTAAGCCTAATAGCTTTATTAGATTTTCGATTGGAAATAAAATAAAAAAAAATTTTTTGAATACTTTACTTTTCTAAATCTGATTTTGCTAATTTTTTTTATTATTTATTTATTTTTTAAAAATATTAAAATAAATTTGAATGTAATTTTTTTTCCATTTTTTTTTTATGTTGTTGAATTAAAATTAAAATTCAAAAAAGGATAGAATCTAATGGACTGGGAATAACTAATTCGAGAAGGGCTTTAGTTTCAACTTGGCTAAATAAATCAATCTGGTCATTTAGTCAAATAAAATGCAAATTACAAATTGAAAGATAAAATTTTTTTTTCAAATAAATAAATAAATATATATAAAAGTTATTATTTTTTATTTTCAAAAATTATTTATATCTTAGACAAGATAGTCAAAATATTTGTTTTGTCGTGATTAGAGAGCAAAAAAGTGATTTGTCAAATAATTATTAAAGTGTAGAATGGTTTTGTTTCCTATTGTCAGCATTCACAAACCTATTTTTGCAATTACATTCTAATTGTAAGAAATAAATAAATAAATAGGAAGTTGAAATATGATAAAACGCCTGACGGCTTTTCTCGTTGTCGAGTTTTTCTTGACTTTAAGAAAAACAAGCACTTAAAAAGAAATGATAATTGAAAATCGCTTAACTCATAGGACTTGAAGTTAATTTCCATTTTAGTTAAAATGGCGGTAAAACTATTTTATGTGAAACCGAATGAAAATAGTAATTAATTTTTTGGTTATTTTTTTTTCTCTTATTATTGCTGTTTTTATTATTGTAAATTTGGTATTTAGAAGTAAAAACCGATTGACAATCAAGACAATTTGTTAGCTAGTCGAATCGCATCAAAATTCAATAATTTCATATATATATTTTTTTTTTCTAATGATAAAATGAATTAATTAGATTTTTTCTTTTTCTTTCAAAATCTATTTACAAAAAATAATAGCAAATTAATTGGTTTTGAACATTTTAAATGCAAATTTTATATGGTTTCCTTTTATTTTCTAGTTCACTTTTGTGGGCGCTCAGTCGCCATTCTAAAGCCAAAAGATAATTAAATCATAAATAATTAAAAGAGAGATTTTACTTCAGCCAACACAACAACAGCAACAACAACAACAACAACAAAAGTATACTTGAAACAAAATTTGCATTTTCAATCATTTTTTAACGTCACTCTCTTTTTCTTGTTTATTTTTAATTTTCTCTTCTTCTCATTCTCATTCTTGTTCTCTTTTTACTTTTTTCTTTGCAGTTTCATTTTCGAGGAAAGATTGGGAGAAAGTAGGGAAGATGCGATCTAAAATCAGCCAATACAAACACACACTTTTACTTTATTTTTTTTCATAATTTTGAATGCAGCAAACAAAAAAAAGCAAATTTATCGATTTGTCATTTTAGATTTTTATAAATATTCATAAAAGTTTTTCTTTTTTATATATATATTTTCGTATAAAACGAAATATTTGTTTTAGAAATTGTGTCTTTTAAGTTAGACTAGGTTCCTAATTTCTGTTAAGAAACAAAAGGTGCTGGAGATCAATTTTATGTAATAACAGTGTTATTTTTTTTCAAATCAGTTAATTTTTAGACAATGCTTGGAAATTATTTGAAATTTTTTATTGGCATTTAATTGGTATGAAAATTTTAGATTAAATTAATGAAATGAGCTTGGATTTGTACGAAATGCACGATGTCATAACCGATAAAGAAGATGAGTCATTACAAACAAACAGCGAGCAATTATCGTGCTTATCAAAAGGTTTTTTTTGTTCGTTGTTCAATTTTAAATAAAAAATAGATTAAAAAGTTCAATTGACCAGATAAAAATAATTTTAATTTTCTAATCAATTAGGCGATTTTGTTAGTCAGAACAGGACTGGGAGTTAGTGCGGCGGCTTAAGCATAGAATAAACAAAAAGTAACTGCACATATATAAATTACATATAGGACACATGCTGAGTGTGAGAGCTCGAGGTCTTGCACTAACTTTTTGTCCCGATTAGTTTTTGATCTCGGCATATTAATTACTCATCAAATTCAATCAGAATGATTAAAGTCTTAATTTCACTCAAACGAATCAATAGTCAAACAAAAAAATAAAATTAGAGAGCAAAAATCCAATCGATTTTTCTGCTAGTTTATCTCATTTAATACTTGTCAAACTTTATGGAGTAGAGTTTTTTTCTGCGCTTGTGAACAAAGACCAAAAGACCGCGCACTTACTTTCCGACCACATAAATACATCACTATTAATACTACTACTACTACTACTTGATGATAAACTAATTTAAATTTTAAATCAAAAATAATTAAAATCTCAGTTAGAGTTTTTTAAGTTTGGCTCGGACACCATGCAGTCTAAAAGCGGCATCTAAACAAACAACTCTTAATTTGTTCATTTGGGCTTATCATTTTAATAGTGCTGTATTTGTGTGTGTGTGTGTGTGTGTGTGTGTGTGTTTGACAAAATTAACTGTAATACTTACACACAGTCACATATACACACGTGTTCCAGAGTTGTCTTTAATTCCGCTATGGAAATTCCCCAAACGATTATAAAATAAAGAGAGAACTTTTAGCGTTTGCTAGCTAAATTCTGGGGAATAGTAGCCGCATTTTAAGTTATCTAATCTAGATTGGAATTTAATATCTTTTCCTGTTTCCTTTTCTTTTCTTTAGAAGAAAAACAAAAACTAAAAAACTAGACCTAATACCTTAGAAATATTAGCACAAATTTTACACTCAAATAATTAGCATTGTATTCACAGGTTCAAATTACCGATTTTATCTCAAAAGATCAGAAAGTAAATCTTGTTCTAATTGAATTCGATTCACTGATCTCAAGTGTAATCTAACACTGGCCAAATATACCTTATAGCTGGTCAATGAAGCCCTTTAGTCTATTGCATAAACAAAGCCATTTATTTATTTAACCTTGTTATTTGACCGCTTTCAACAGATAAGGAAATGAAACTGGACTCGCTCAACTCATCACCAGTATCAAACGAGTCTATGGACGAGGATATGCATGCCCATGCTGAACTTCTTGTATGCAAAATATGCAAAAAACCTTTCGACAATTTAAACAGACTGCAACGACACATGCTTTGTCATGACATGAGCCCAGAATTGCGCAAATTCAAATGTGACTACTGCACCAAAGCATTCAAATTCAAACATCACCTCAAAGTAAGAGATGACCAATTGATACATCAAAAAATTCTAATTTTTCTACCATTTACAACCAACCTGATAATTTTTTCTATTTTTTCTATTTTTTTTTTATTTTTTGTTTAATTAATTAAATGTCGCTTGTTGTCTCTCTCTCTCTCTCTCTCTCTCTCTCTCCGTCACTGTCTCAATTTCTCTCTATGTGTGTGTTTCTCTCTTGTACAAAAATTATTCCAAAAATATTGATTTTTTTTTGTTATTTCTGAGTAAAGCTAAAAACACCTCCTCTTTTTTATTTTTCGTGTTTTTTCATACGACGACGAGTCTCTTTCCTGCTAATTTTTCTACTCTTAACTCCGCACTAAAAAAACAAATTTTTTTTTTCAATTCTCTAAATTTCTCCAATTGAAAAACACGTTTAGCCGAGTACCGAATAAAAATCAAGATACGACCAAAAAAACTAATAGGTTAGATTTTTTCTTTTTTTTTTTTGTATTTAGTTCTATAAATATATATAAATATAATTTAAAAACCTATATATATGAAAATAACAAAAAAAAAAAGTATTTTTTAGAATTAAAACAAAAAAGAAAAATTATATATGAAAAAATAAAAAAGAGCAACAGCCAAACAAACTGGTTGTAAATATCTCATTTCAATCGTCTTTTGAACTAAATGATAACAAATTAGGAAGTTATTTCTTTTCTTTTCATTTTTCTATCATTTTTTATGACTCAAATGAAATTGGACTCGTTTATAATTTTGACTTTTTTTCTCTTTACAGGAACATACTAGAATTCATACTGGTGAAAAGCCATTTAAATGTATAAATTGTGGTAAACGATTCTCGCACTCAGGCTCATATTCAAGTCATATGACATCAAAAAAGTGTTTCACACAAACCAAAGCACACAAAGAAAATTTTGATTTAGAAGTAGGCGAAATAGCCAACAACGAGCATAGAGAAAACATGGCTCAAACCCTTTTGAATAGCAGCAGCACTCACACAAGTCCATCCAACTCGGCGCTAATCAGTCCAATGCTTCACTTTAATAATTTGGTCTTAGGCGATGAAGCCCGATCGCCTCTCAATTTCATGAATCTACTCCATCAACAACAACAACAACACCAGCAGCAGCAGCAACAATCGCAAATGTCCAGTTTGATGATGATGCTCGGCTCAAACAACTCGCTTAGTCCACTGCACATTTGGTTCAATTATTTTAAAAATTTGGCCTCGTCCAGCCAGAGCACGTCGCCCACATCGACTGGCTCGAGCAAAAAGCGCACACACTCAAGCTCAAGCGAGTCTGAGCCGCTTGATCTGTCAATAAAAAAGCCCAGACAAGACGATTACAATTCGTTTCTTGTTTCAAATTTACTCAACAAGCCAAAAGTGGATGACAAGCGAATTCATTGTGCTAAAAATGAACTGAACACTTCAACAGACCAAAACACGTTCAAAGAGAACTTTAACTTTTGGCCGAGTGGACTCGGTGACAGTTTTGGCTCGTACGAGGAAACCAATGAATATGTCAAGACACCAGCTAGAAGAAGTTATAAAAAGTTTGTGGATGAAAAAGGCGCATCGATGAGAAAATCGTGGAAGAATCACATAGTAGAAGGCATGGACATGTACGCATGCGATCAATGCGATAAAATGTTCAGCAAACAGTCAAGTCTGGCCAGACACAAGTACGAGCATTCGGGCATTAGACCATTTGTGTGCGATATATGCACCAAGGCTTTCAAGCACAAACACCATTTGGCCGAGCACAAGCGATTGCACACTGGCGAAAAGCCATTCGAGTGTGGCAAGTGTGGAAAGAGATTTTCTCATTCGGGCTCGTACAGTCAGCACATGAATCATCGTTACAAGTATTGCAGGCCTTACAGAGAGGAACAACAAATGCCAGAGAGAATAGAGGAGACGAGTCCGATTGAACACGACTCGGCTTTGATGGCCACTCAATCGCCAAGCATGTCCGATCAGGATCTTGAGTTGGAAATCGATCAGAACGATTATGTTGATGAAGAAGCTTTCATTGAAGACGAAAAGTTTGATGAACAATCAAGTGAAGAAAAATTTTCAGAATAAATTTTTTCTTTTTTTTTTACTTTCTTTTTTCCTTATGTGATTTTAAAATGAACACAAAATTAAGTTTTCCATTGCTTGTACAGTTTTTTTTTTTTTCTTTATCTTCTTTCGTTAATGTTAGTTAAAAACAAACAAAAAAAAAATTACTCATAAAAAAAAATAATTGTAGTTATTTATTTGTTATTTTTTATTTTATTTTATTTTTTTTTTTGATATTCTAGTCATTGCAGTCAGCAGTTTTTAAAAACTCAAAAATTCCAATCACATGACAAGTTCAATTCTAACATTTTAATCATATATATTTATTTTAATTAATTTTTTTTGTTTTTTTTTTTTTTTTTTGCTTCTAATTAAACAATTTTAAATAAAAATCTTATAAAATAACACAATTTTTTTCTTTTAAATAAAAAAAATATTTTTATTTATCAATTTGTAATTCAAAAGATGCTTGGTTAATTAATTTTCCGGTATCTAATTTCAAGTTAATTATTCAAAACAAAGTGAATAAATTATTAAGCTAGTTTTAATTTTAATTTTTATTAAGTTTCTTTTTAGTTCCAGTTATTTAATTATTCTAATTATTTTTTTTTCTTTTTCGCTCACTAATTAATCTGGAATAATTTAGAAGTATTGATGAACTTTATTGGCTTTGAGTGATACAACTTGGCCAAATAAGACTAGTCGCTGGCTGATGGCCATTGATTAATTTTGTCAAGCGATAAATCCTTGATTTAAATGAAAAAATCAAATAAATAATATTGGTTTTTGAGTGTTTTTTGTTTAAACATGTGCTTGAGCAGCATTTTTGTATTGTTAATTCTATATTGTTCACAATAGGCAATAGAGAAAAAAAAATGTTATCAGAATTTTTATGGCTATCATAAATTTTATTATTCTTTTTTTTCTTTATAGCTTTGAGCAGCTAAAGATAATTCAGTTAGAAAATTTGCTGATCTTAATTAAAGATGTAAATTGCCCTGAGTGTTAAAGACTCAAATTCCAATAGATTTTTTTCTCTCTTTTTTTTTTACAATTAAATTAATCTGTCATAAAAGTACTTAAGTTTTTGTTTGTTTTAGCATTTCTTTGCATGATAAGTTTATTGAGTAACCTTATCAAGTTTTAAAGTAGCAGAGTAATTAATCATACACTTGATTTTAATGGAAGTTCCGAGAGAGTACGTTAATTGTTGGTAAATGCATTATTTTTTTAATCAATTCAACTCAATTAATTTCAATTTTAATGTAATGGCAGATGTGAGACTCAAGTCGACAAAAATGTTACTTATCAGTGCACATGAGGATTTTGAGAGAGAAAGAGAGAGAGAGAGAAAAAAAATTACAATTAGTAGCTGAGCCTTGATAAGCGTGAATATTATCAATTCAAGTACAGTAGAAAAAGCTAATTAGAAATACGAAGTTAATTATTTCTTTTGGGCATCAATAGAAGAACTTTTTTATTCCAGAGAGTTTGTATTTTGAGTTAATTACAAGTTAAGATTAATTAAGCTGAATGAAATCTTCAATTTCTGTAGTATATGGAAATTCGATCGAATTTCATCAAGTTTTAATTATAGTGGACAATTAATCGATTTTTTTAAAGTATAATATAAAGATATACTCCATAAGTTTGTTGGCTTTGGACTAAGGCTGAATTAATTTATAGGACTAGAAAAGAGTTTTTTGGCAAGTTTTCAAATCAATTGATTTTCAATTAACTCAATGAATGCTTTGTTTTTCATATTTTTTGTTAAAAAGTGTTAATTATTAAACAATTTTAAAAATAGATATTGGTGCCAAATTAATTTTTAATATCAAATAAAATTGATGAAATTTTTTATGCTTTTGTGTTAACCAAATTCTAGTCAGAATTTTGCACCATTTGATAAAAAAAAAACAAAAAAAAACACCATATTCAATTATTAAATTATATGCTTTGAATTTTTAATAATTAACATTAACTCCAAAAAATTTTATTCATTTTTAAAAATTTACTAAAATAAACTCAAAAATTTTTTGATTAAGAGAATAGAAACTTTTATAAATTTTAACCATATTTATCTTTTTCCGATATTACAACCATCTTATTCGAAACACAACTTTGGCACATTCACTAAACATCATCTCGCCTATGTTAAAACATTCGTAAATTAAACTTCATGTTCCAAAAGACATTTTTTAAGCTTTGGGTTGCATTAAAAACAAGATTTTAGAATTAATGTAGTCTAGAAGAGTTTTATTCCCAAAAATTAAAGATAAAATAATCATTTTGCTAATAATCTAATTATCTCAAGACTTAATTTGTCTTTTGTTAATGTATGTCTAAACATGGACGAGAAGTTGTGTTTCGAGTTTTAGCGTTGCATTATCGAACAAAAGAATACGCTAGTTCAAATTGTATACATACAGGAATGAATTGAATGGCAAAAAAAAGGAACAACCAAAGTCTTTGAGAAATTGCTTGGTATCACAAATTTTGATTCCAAAATTTATTTCTTAATTAAAATTTGGAATAAAATTACAATTTGGCAAGTTGAAATTGATAATCAAATCATAGCATCTTATTTGACAAATTTTTTTATTTTAAAAAAATTAATTGTAATTTATATAAGTAAAATAAATATTTAAATTATAAAAAAAATAATTTTTCTAATTTTAAATCGCCTTATTTAAATAAAAATATGAAAAAATATTAAAATTGAAAATTTAATCGGTAAAAAATATATTTAAAAAAAATTGGAAATTGAAAATTTTTTGAGCTATAATAAAAAAAACAACGAATTTTTTTATTTTAGTCTAAATATACAATAATAAAATTCATCGCCAAAAATTTTTCTCTGCAATAGTAATTAAATTGAAATTTTTTCTTAATATATTTATTGTTATATTTTGCAAAACAAGCTTCAGACTCAGAAGAATAAAAATGTTTTGTTTTTTTATTTTGGCTGCATAATTTAAAATTTTATTTAAATGACCGAAAATGCTTAAACTATAATATTATTTTATTTTTTTATTTTTCCTTATTCGCTCCTTGTGGAACATTACTTTTGATTTCCACTCAAGTTGATCTTTCGCCTTTACCCTTGCTTCTCTCCATGTCATTTCCATTTCGTTGAGCTCTTTCGTGATTGTTGATCTCCATGATATTGCTGGTCTTCCTACCTTACTTCGCCATTGCGGTTTCCATTGAAGAGCTCTTTTTAGTATCCTTGTTTCTTTCATTCTAAGCACATGTACGAGCCATCGCTGTCTTTTGTTCTTAATACAATGACTTAATGGCTCTGAATTTATTCTTGTGAATAGTTCTGCGTTTGACAATGTTTCGGCCCAGTGAACCTTTAGAATCCTTCTTAGGCATCCAGTATGGAAGGTGTTCAGGCATTTTCTGTCAGAATCAGATATTCTCCAACACTCGCTTCCGAACATCAGTGTTGTATAGTTTGAGTTTTGTTTCCTTGCTGTAGATGGTCGATTTCCATGCTGGTCGTACTCTAGCAAAGGCAATTTTTGCTTTAGCAAGTCTATTCTTAATTTCTATGTGTGTTTCCAAGTTCTTACTGCTGATGCTTCTTAGGTATGTGAATTCTCTTA
Source organism: Brachionus sp. 'Tiscar' (assembly GCA_006352455.1). Classification (NCBI taxonomy): domain Eukaryota; kingdom Metazoa; phylum Rotifera; class Eurotatoria; order Ploima; family Brachionidae; genus Brachionus; species Brachionus sp. 'Tiscar'. Next base: position 4,954 of record VANL01000484.1, on the reverse strand, counting down.
CACATTCTATTTGTGTACCATCGATGATGATCGGGGTATCCAAATTGAGGTTTATGCAAATTATTTTCGTTTTGACTCCATTAATTTCGAGTTCAGTTGATTTAGCGTTGTTCACCAAATCCTGGGTCATTCAAATGTGTTTCCTTATTAGATATTAGCACCAGATCATCCGCAAAGTCTAAATCTTCAAGTTTAGTTGTTAATCCCCATTGTATACCCCTAGCACTGGTAGTTGTTTTCTTCATGACGTGTTTCATACTGTCCTTTTTCCAGAATCACGCTGCACTCATATTTCTCGTATAAGAGTTTTATTAAGTTAACTATCTTCTGTAGTATGTCGTAAGATCGTATGCTATCAAAGGCTTTCTTGAAGTCAATGAAGTTAAGATACAAGGGGCTATTCCATTCCAGACTTTGTTCTATAGTGTTCCTAAGAGTAAATATCTGATCTAAGCAACCTCTTGTCTGTCTAAATCCTGCTTGTTCTTCTCTAAGCATAGCATCCAAAGCATTCCTTATTCTCATTAAGATAATGATGCAGAATGCCTATCATATTATTGGTAGCCGTGTTATATCTCCCCAATTCTCGTATATCATTTTGTTGCTTTTCTTAGGAAGCTTGACTATTAGGCCTTTTGACTGTCTAATGTATTTTAAATGAAAAATGAGTGAATTTCTAAATGATAAAGAAAATGACTGAAAATGCTTAAACTATAATATTATTTAGTTTTAAATAATAAGGCTAAATTCAACTTCGAACTGTTAAAAGTTATTTTTTTTTAATATTTAAAGCTAATCTAAAAGAGAAATAAATAAAAAATACTAAAAATCTAATTAATTTTTTAACTACTTAAGAAAAATAACTCTTTTAAAATTCTTAATTTAATTCTTAGCGTAATCTTAAATATTTAGATCTTTGTGTTTTAAGTTATTCTGAGCATATTTTTCCTATAGTAGAAATAAAATTTAGAAGATTGTTTAGCTTTAAAAAAATTAAATTCTAAGCTTTTTTATTTACCAAAATTAAAAAAAAATATTTAAAATTTATTTAAATTAAATGGAAGAACCGTATGAGTTTTGAAACGTAGATCATCATAAGTTTTCAAAAACTCATATTGATCATCAAAATTTTCGTTTTCGAATTCTTCACCATGCTTGGCTTCTATACCCTCTGCTAAATCATCAGATTTTTGAAGTTTGCTGTATGTGTTTGACTTTAGTTTTTGTGCCTTTCCGAACATCTTGTCAAGTTTGAATTGATCGCGCAGTTTACGACTCAAATTTTTATTATTATTGCGTTTGGATATTAATTCGAGACTCTGACGTGTCATATCTTGATCAGCTTTGTTCAATTGATTAAGCGATTCATTTACGTCACAGTCATTTTTGATGAATTTTCTCACTTCTTTTTCCAACACATCGCTTATGCCATTATTCATCAAATTTAATACTTTTAAATTAATTTTGTAATTTCTGATAATATACAAAAATAACTAAATAAAAAAAAAATTAATTTTTCTTAATTAAAATTACTTTAAATCAAAAAATTATTTATTTATTTATTTTTTAATAATTTTTATTTCTAATTTAATTAAATGAGATGTTTAAGTTTTTATTTGTGGTCAAATTTAGAAATAAATAAGATTCATCCAAAAATTCTAATTGATTTTTAACCATCTAAAGAAATTAAAAATCTTTAAACTTTTTTATGATGCTTTTGCTATTCTTTAAATTTAGATTTTTGGTTTAAAAATTTGGAGCGAATTAAAATCTGTGGTTAAATTAAAAATTTTCAAATTTCCTCAAAATTTTTAATTTTTTAAATTAGTAATTTCATCAATACCGAAGACTACAAGTATACCGAACATTCATTCAGGTATAAATGAGAATGAATCTTTCTCACCTTTTATCGTTGCTTCTTCTCAATGCTTCACTTCCTTAGAAAACAGCTTTTTAATTTAAAAAAAAAAAAACAAAACTGAACAAGGTGAATTTTTTAACTGTGAAAAAATAACATGAAAAATTCAAGAGAGAAGATATCATCTGCTTTTTTTTTATTTATAAATTAAACAAATAATTCTATTTTATTTACTCATCCTAATAAAATTGCATTAAAATAAAATTTTACTTCAACTGATTTATTTCCTATGCCAGTTTGTTCTAAATCTAAAACTTCTAACGATTGATTACTGCAAATAGCTGATGCAATCAGGTAGCCACAATTATCGTCCAAATTATTAAAGTCTAGATGTAAATATTTCAAATGTGCAGCAGTGATAACTCCAAGCAAAATTCTACTCCATCCATTAGGGGTTATTCGTTTATTTGAACTTAAAATTATTTCTTGCAGACCTAACACAATTCATTTAGAACTAAATTTAAAAAAGTATTAACCATTTACTTCGTTTACTATCGTTTGAACAAATCAAATCTTTGATGTACTCGACACTTTGGTCGGTTAAATTGCAGTCTCCGATGTCCAAAGACTTGAGATTAACTAAATTTGAGATTGAATAGAACAAAATAACAAGACCTTCGTCTCCAATGTCGTTCGAGTGAAGACTGTTAAAAATTTAGTTTAAATAAATTTTATTTTTATATCTGTTTACCATAATGTATCTAAAAGATTCATATTGCCCAATAGAGAAGTTGTTATTCCAAGTTTTGTTGAAGTATCAATAAATTTTATATTAAAATTCAAATATTTTAAACCTTTACATTTTTTCAATATTTTTGCTAACTTTTCAAAATCTCTTAAAAATTAAAATTAAGAAAAAAATCTTTTTTCTTAATAACAAAAATAATAATTTACTGATCACTAATTGTGCATTTTCTGAAACTAGCGCCCCAAATTTTATCGCTTATTGTCATAATATGTTGACAAACATTTGCTGTTTTGAATGGGCTCAAATGTTCTTCTATTATTTCAATTGAATCCTGGTTACAAAACATATTTTAAAAAATATATTTCTTTACAGACAATTTTTAAAGTTGTCTTTGCTCAAGACATTCTAATATATTTTGTTTATCTACTAGAAAAAAAAAGACTATTAATTAATTAAAATTCAAATTAATTAGAACTGATAAATTCAGATTTTTTTAATTAGAAAAATTTAAATTTTTCTTTGTAGCACAGGTAATTAAACATTAAAGTCTAATTTATTCTAAATTTTAAATTGCCTATTAAGTAAGATATCTATTAGTTCTCGTGCTTGTACTTCTCAATCAACAAAATATTTAATGATAAAAAAAAAATGAATCGAAACTTTTATTGTCAAAAAATTTAATTAAAAACGTATTTGCAACGAGAATCTTTTTTTTATTTAGAAAAAAAAAACTTAATTTATTTCCCTTGAAAGAGTAACATAAGTAAAATATTATGCAACATTTTGAAAAATTAGAATTTAAAATTCTCTTTGATTTATTAAAATTTTCTAAAAATTAGGATTTAAAAGCGTTACCAGGAGAAACGAGTTAAGAATATTTTTTAATTCACATTAGATTTTGATTGCTTCGAAAGATTAAACTAGAAAAATGTAAATTTATAAGTCCTTATTTAACGCTCATTTTAAATGTTATCTAATTTTAATTTTAATATTTGAACAACATATATAGTTTAAGGTGAATAAAAAATATAAAAATTAATCAAGATTTTAATCTAAATAAGCCAAGATTATTTTAAGTTAATATTTTTAGTCATCAAAGTCTGTTTTGAGGCCGACCAAATTTTTTAAATTGAAAAAGAAAGTTAATTTTTTTAAGTCCAAGCTCATTCTATCAAATTTATCAGCTGATTAAGTTTTTATCGAATAAATCTATGGAAAATCTGTACAATTTAACTTTAATGATTTTCTAAAACGTTTATTTTTGCTGGGACAAAATACATGTGATGGCTCTTTGTTCCAAAATTCAAAATGTGCTTTTTATTTAAATAAAATTAAAAAAATTTACTTATTTCAAAAACTTTTATTATTTATAAATTTTACTTTTTGATTATTTAACTCTTCGATTATTCAAATGTTTGATTTGAATTTAACTAACTAATATTTTATAAATTAACATTTAATCAAAAAAAAATTTAAAAAAGTTTTTTAGGTTAGTTGATTTTTTTTTTATAAAATTTTAATTCTCTACTCAAAATATTTAAGAAAAAATATGCTAAATTTTTCAACTTACTTTTACACTATTTCTACGCTTTATTAGTTAAATTAATTTTTTTCCAAAAAATATATTCTTAACAGATCAATTTTTAAACGAAAATTCAGCTAATATTTTAACTAATTTTTAGATCATTATATTTTGAGTTTCTTAAATCATGTGTGATTTTCATTTCTTATGGCTTAAAGTCACAAAAACTAGGGATAATATTTTTAGACTAAATCTTAAATTTTGTTTTGACTTTTGACTTATGTTTAGACATTAGCTTTTTTCTAGAAAGGAAAATATTCAAATAATTGTATGAAACTTTTAGAGTTTAATTTTAGAACCAAAAGAACGGTAGAAAACTAAGAAAGTTTTTTCCAAATGTTTAAAAATTGTTCTTTAAAGTGTATAAATTCTTATGTTGTATCGCTTTAAAGCTGTCTTTGAAAACTCAGCATTTGGTTCTGTTCTGTAAAATATTCGCAAAATTCTGGGAAAAATCTGCAAATTGTTGTTTTTTGACATGTTCGACATTAGTGCATAAATTTTGATATTCAAAAAAAATTTTATAATTTTCTTCTTTTTTTTTCACAAGACTGAAAAAAAATTTTGATATTTTAGAATTAAGAATTAAAATTCTTTAAATTTATGATTGAAGTTGGAATTAATTCTTTTAAATTTTTTAGAAATAAACTTAAAATTTAAAATTTAAAGTTTTTACTTGTTACCTCATTTTGAGTTTTAAACGTTTTATTGATTAAAAATTATTGATTTGAGAATTAAATCTAATTGTACAATAATTTTTATTAAA
>VANL01000483.1:0-32804 GCA_006352455.1 Brachionus sp. 'Tiscar' | reverse complement strand
GTAAAATACAACAAATAAACAATTTAAGATAAATAAAATAACCAATTTCTAAACTTTTGCAACATACTGTATATATGTATAATTTCAAGATTAATCAACAGGTTGAGCCCATGTCTCATGAGACTGATTGATTTACACTTCATTTATTAAATTCAATTTTAATAAAAATATAAATTTTTAAAATTAAAATTACATAAAATTAAAATAATTTAAAAAAAAATTTGAATAAAGTTATTAATCTAATAGCTTTTTGAAAATATTTAACAACAATGTATTTGATTGAAATAATTAAGTAGTCAATTGTTTCAACAGTACAGGCAGTCTCACGTTGTGATGAAATAAGCTCAGCTTTCCTAATGCTCAGGTTGAATAAGTTATCCCAAATGTTCTGCCTGCTTTCCCTATTGTAATTTAATCTTACTTAATTTTTTTAATAGCTTCCTGGATACCTTGCTTAGTATAAGTTTTGGCTTTTTTCTCGGTTGCAAATTTTCTTCTAAGCATTTTATATTTAATTTTGATTTTAAACTTTTAATTTTAAGCATCTTATATTCTATCATATCAATTGATTTCATAGATTTCAAAATTCATAAAATTTTTTTCGAAGGATAGTTTTTCCTGTAAAAAGTTCGCTGAAATAAAAAATGGAGTTTTTATATTAATTCTTTAATATTTCTTTTGATTGGTTTTACCCCTACTATTACAAAAAAAAACATTTTTTTAAAAATTCTCATAAAATTTTCAATTAATTTTAACTCTATAAAAAGAATAATATTTTTTGGTGTATTTATATAAATTAGTATTGATAACTTTAAAGAAAAATTATATCGATATTGCTTAACAAGTTCAATTATTAAAGTAGCTAAAATTAGTTTTTAAATATTTCCAAAAAATTAGCAAAATTTTATTTAGGTGTACATGTGTTCTACAGTTGAAGAGTAGCAACACTCAAAGCCTTATGAATGTGCATTTAAATCTAAAAATAAATATAATCAAAAATTAAAGTAGATGAGCGTAGTAGTAGTAGTAGGAGTAGTAAATGGACAAAAGTTAAGTTAATTTGCCCGATCATGCAGGCGATCCTCTATATATATTAATAAACTACTAAACATTAGCTATTAAATTACAAAAAAAAAATTTTTAGATGGGACTTTCTGTGTCTGAAAGTTCTGAACGTGAATCAAAAATATGATTTCACAAATGACAAAATCCGATCTTTTGGCGCACTTTTCAAAGCAAGGAATCGCTCGAAGCACAATATATATTTCGATCAATCATTCACCATGTTCGCTAATTTTCAACGACGAAAAGTATTTTACTTTGGCGGGCGACAACATGCTGGATATTATACAAATGACAAGTCTACTTGTCCGGACAGTTTCCGATTAGCTGGAAAAGAGAAGTTTCCAAAGAAGGTGCTTGTTTGGATAGCCATATCTAATCGAGGTATGTCTAAGCCTCTTTTTCGACTTTCAAAGTCGGTTGCCATCAATTAGAGCATCTATATCAACGAATGCTTGAATAAACACCTTCTCTCATTAATACACGAGTATTATCAAAATCTTGATTACGTTTTTAAGCCTGACTTAGTATCTGCTCAATATTAATTGAAAAGAACAACATATGTGTAATTTTGTGAAATCTCTTATGGCGGGAGTCAAAGCGAAGCTCAGAAAAGTCGGCCACGATATTTAAAAATCATAATTCTTTTTTAAAATAAATTCATTACAACATAAAAAAAAAACTTTTTATTTCTTTTTATTTTCATTTTTATTTTTTGAGATATTCGCTTTTAATTTTTATCCATTTACTTATGCATCACCCGTTAGTATTGAGACTGCAGTATAGCGAAGCTATACTAACGCTTGTCTACATTTAGCCCATGGAGGGCTTTGACAGTCTTTCTACTCTTGTTTTGCCTATTGCCAAACAATTCTTTGTCTATCCTTGATTTGAAACTGTCAATTAATTTAGAGCTGGCACTGTCCTGTGACAGATTATTCCATTTTGAAACTACTCGAATTAAGGAAAATCTATCTGTATGAGCCATGCTTGGTCAATTCTCTTGTAAGCCTCATATTAATCTCCCTTCTTAATTCTAAATTCACTATTTCAATTTATAGTTAAAAGCTGCTAAAATGAAATATTTTTTTTAAGATAAATTTAAATTTTAAAGTGAAAAATGGTGTATTAGTTGAGAACATTTTATTTTGATTTAAAATTAAATAGAATTAGAAAAAAAAATATGGTTAAATTTTATTTGAATGTTAAAAATATGACAAAAAATATTGTTGATATGAAAGCTCAATACCGTTTGGCAAGTGTGAAAACCCGGTGATGAATTACCTAAACCACATAACACAGGCTACACTTGCTGAACGAGCATTAAGACAGACTACATATGGAAGCGTACAATTATACTCCAAAGGTGAGTGTGTTACCCGGTGATAAGTTGCGAGCTATATTCGCCGCGTGTCACCTCACCAGCCGAGCATAAGCATTTGGAATGTTTCATTTGGCTTGACTAGATGTTTATCGAAGGCGAGATAAGTGGCAAGTGTAGACCCGGTGATGTGTATACTTCATAACCAGGTTCATCACTCGACACTAATCTACGCGCCTATTAATTGACTCTCAAACGGTTGATTTTAAATTCTGAATTTTTTTTTACGATATAAAATGAATCGAAAAAAACTGGCCACCATTATCAACTAAGCCATACTATATATACATAAATCTAATTGACCAATGTTAATTTATTATTTTGAACGTGATCAAGATACAACTATAAAAATGGTGGAGAGACGGGCGGTCAAACATGGGCGGAGCTCATAATTGATAATTATGAAGAAAATATCGATTTTTTAACTTGGTTTTTGTTTGCTTCTAATTAACTAGACTAAGAAAATAGAGTTAAATGCGAAATTGTTTTTGGCCTCGGACTTACAAAAAAAAAACACATAGAATTATTGTTCTACATATAGCGTTCTAGATTTTTTAGAAAAAAGAAATTATTGATATTAAATCGAACTATAAATAACCATTATATTTTTTCTAATCCATCTCTCATTGGCTGGCTGTGTTTTAGTTGGCCTTATTTGCATTGGGATTTAAGCTTTCGAATGTTTTTCTATACTTATCAATGTTCAATGAATATATTTGTGTACATACAAGGCGTGGTTTAAAAGCCAATAACTAATTTTATAATTTCCAAGTTCACATCGAGTTCAAATATTCATATTAATAATTTATGTTCATTTATTACTGCGAACTATCGAACCAAAAAAATGTCATTTATTTTTTCTTGGTTACCATGACAACCAATTTTTTTCTACCTATCTGTTACTTATTAGAAATAATCAACCTTTTTAATTAATTTTGAGAATAATTTTTATCATTCTAGCTATCAAATTTATAAATTAGAATTTAAAAAACATATATCCTAAACTTGAAAATTGAATCGAACTTAATTAACAGATGATTTAAAAAAAAATTAGAATTTCATTAATTTTTATCTGCTTATTCCTTCTTTATTTTTATAAAGGTTTTACAACAATAGTAACAAAAACTAAAAAAATTTTTTTTATCAAGTAGCAAAAAATGTTTTCTATCCTAACAATCCAAGTATTTATAGTAATTTTGAAAGAGACATTAGCAATTGCTGTTATTGAAAATCACGACTTCTTCACTTTTTCTGATTCGAAATAATTTAATAAACCTAAAATAGACAAATAGAATATTTAGAACAGTTTACAAATAAAAATTTAAAAAAAAATTTAACTAATTAATTTTTCACTTGAACTTTAGTTAAGAAAAAAATAGAAAGTATGTTAGAAAAACAATTGTGATGATGAATGAACGAACAAGTTGTTGATTAAATAGCTTTGAGCAAAAACAACAAGAGAACAATTGACCTTCAAGTTCAAAATGAATGCATATATTGAAGAAATTCTGCTTAGTTTTCATCTCACTTGAATTTAGCAAATTGTTTCCATCGTAATTCGATCAGCTAAGTAAATTAATTTATTAAGCAGACTAAATAAGTATGAACATGCTGCTTAGACTCTTTTCAAGGAATTCAATGATGCACATATTCAATTAATTAAACACTTATCTTGAATCAATCTTGGCTAAATTAGAAACCCTTTGATTAAATTCGATTCACAAATAGATAAATAAATTAAATCAGTTTGAGGCCATGGAAAATCCAAAACAGCTGAACATGTGCGTCTCTTCCGATTGACTGGAACTGTGCCAGTCGAAGCGTTAAACGGCTCGTTCAATGGATCATAGTGTCTTATCTTTTGTCTCAATATTTGCTTTGAGATCAATCGAAATTGTTTTGTTTGATCAAGATCGGATTGGAACTTAATCTAAAAATATTTATTTTTTTTTTGACATTTTTCATAAAAAAAATTCTTTTGTAAACAAAAAATTAGACATTTGTAAGCTTAAACTAATAAACAAAATAATGAAAAAAAAATATCATAGAATTTCTATTTTCAAATATTTAAAATCTCGTGACTGGCCTTATAGGGATTTGAGTGTCCGAAATTTGGCCTAAAAACGGAAACCCAACACACAATGAAGAATCAATGGCAAACCAAAAAAATTCTAATTAAATGTCGTGCTAAACGAAATTTGACATTTTTGTCTAATGGCTTTAGATCTACTTGGCTACAATAAAATAAAAAAAAATTTGTTTTTAAGTTTTCCTTTTACAAATATGCATTAATGATTTATTATTGGTTTTAGTTAATTTTCGCGTGTTTTCGAGTATTTTTAAATTCCATTCAATTTATAGTATCAAGCATTTTAGTTTTTTGTGCACATTTGACTCGAAATCAGGTCTTTGCTTAAGTGAAAATTTAGGTTAAATTACAATTAACTTTTTTTTTCTAATCGAATTCTGCGCAATTATAAAATATATGAGAGAAATTTGGCTTTCGAAGATTTAGGTTATCATTTAACCTCGGGTCTAAAGTTAATCGCTTCAGAAAATTAGATTTAATTAAGCTAAAACTCTAGGCATGATAAAATTTTTTATCTAAGAAGTTTTTTATTTTTAATTGTCAATTATAAAGCTGAAAATTTAAGTTTAAATATTTAATTAGAATAAAAAAAATGCTTTTGTAATTTTTATTAACATTGAAAAAAAAAATTAAAATTACTTTTTCTTTGTTGTTCTCCAAACGCTTAATTTGAAAATTGAGACACAAATTTTGAATTTTTTTAGCTCAACTTAAAAAAAAAGCTAAAAAAATCCAGACTCGCATATACCAACAGATTGATGATATCAAAATTAAAATTTACTTTTTTTTTAATTATTTTGTAAGTAGCTCATTTTGATTTGAAGTTTTTTATAATTTTTATTTAAAAAATTTTATTAAAAAAGCATTTTAAAAAAAAGAAATTTTAGACATTCAAGTAAAAAATAAAATTGCTCATCATCACCCCAATTTTTAAAGCTTTTTTGATTATCTAAATAAAATCCAATTTTATTTCATTTATTATCTATTTAAAAAAAATTAATTTGAAAAAAATTTTCTTTTCTAAATGTAAAATTAACAATAAATTAACAATTAACTTTTGTTTTGAGTGTTGAACAATGAAAGCATCTAGAAATTTAAATTTTCTAAAATCTATGTTTGAAATGTTACGCTGACAGGATTCTTTTGAAAGCCTAGGGAAAAATAAATTATGATTTTACCGTTTTTATGAATTGTTTAAAAAATAAATTCTACTTAGTTATTATTTGCTAATACTTGAGTTCTCTCTTCTCAATAACAATAAATTATGACAAAGTAAAAAATTAATATTTTGGGCTAATTTTTACAACTTGACTCAAGTGTTTTTTGCTACTTAAATTTTTTGTAATTCCCAAAAAAAGCCAATTAATAACGCAATCATAGTTCCATTTTTTAAAACCCATTTACTTTGAATTAAATAATTTTTATCATGTCAAGGACAGAACTCATTTAAATTCAAAAACCTAGCTTGAAACTCAGAAATTTTCTTCCCATTAAAATAGTAAATGTAAAAATTTTGTCAACAAAAAATATATTTATATTTAAAGATTTAAAAATTCAGTTTTCCAAAAGCTTGTATTTAAAAAGAATATTTAAAAAGTTTAGAATTTTTTTCTTCTTGAATTAAATTCTATTGACAAAATGTAGGCTGAAAATTATATAAAATTAAATTTTAAGCCTACTTACTTTAATCTTGAGCAAATAATCTAAAAATTAAAATGCCTGTTTCTATAAAATATTAGTTAAATTTTTTAAAATCATTTTATTATTTAAAACAACAACTAATCCCAAAGCAATTTAAAATAAGAGATAGTTAACAAAAAATATTCGGTCTCATATTTAAAAAAAAAGAATTTTTTGAATAAAATTTTATTTGAAAAGTAATCCAGCACTCATTTTGTTCAATAAAATGTAACCTATAATTATTTATTAAGCAATTTTCAAAAGCTATTTTTAAAAATATTTAAAAAAAAAAACAATTAAACAAAGTGAATTATAAAAAAAAAAAGTTAAACCAAATGAACGTGGATAAATCATGTATTTGGGATTAAATGAAAAATAGTTTTAATAAATTTAACAACTAGCTAAGCAATTGATTAAAATAACTTTAATTCTTTTGTTATTGTTTAAAAAATAGATTGTTAATTTGTTTTCAGTTAATGTATTTGAAAGCAAAATGATTTATTTTGTTTGAATATACTTGAATAATAACTAAAGCTTAAGACGATTTAGAATAAAATAAATTTGTTTAACTAATATTATTATTGACATCTAATCTTGAAAGATCTAATTTTGCATTAAAAAAATCAGCATTTATCCATTTATTTTTAGTATTTAAGCTATTTATTTTGTTGTAAAAAGGTATTTGCATTTGAATTTATCATTTTTTTTAAATATCTAATCGAAATTTAGTCAAAATACTTGATGATTTGAATTTTTTTTATTCTAAAAGGAATTTTTTTTTAATCATATTTTCAGGTAATGAACGAATCATATTTAATTGACTATTCAAATGAAATAAATAAATTAAAAGGATTCATTGTATTGAAAAAATTTATTAAAATCAAAAATCTAATCAAATGAAAAAATTAATTTAAATTTACAATTTTTGTTTTTAGTAGAACTAGTTTAAATCAAGCTATACTCAATTTTAGCGTTTTATCCGTTGGCTTATGGAAAGCTAACAAACTACGCAAAATAATTTAATAAAATTAAGTAAAATAAATTTTTTTCTCTCATTTAAAAATTATATATCAAGTTATAATGTGTGATACTAATCTCGAAAATTCATGTTTAATAACCTATTATTATAGAGCTGCTTCAATTGAAGCAAAAATAAAATATTTGTTTTTTAAAGTTTTCTCAGAAAAACACTTTTTTTTTTGAATTAATTGAAAAAAACAAATAAAAATTTGAGTTAGGTAGAAAAAAAAAAGAATTATTTTTATTTCTTAAAATTTGGCTTGTTGAATAATCGAAAATTCTAATTTTGGCTGCTCTAGAACTTAATGTAAAATCTTGAATTCTAGAGTCTTTAGTGCCTTTTATTGTTTTTCACCTAAGTTTATTGTTTTTACCATTGATGTCTTTGTTACTTGGCAAAATAATCAACAAAAAATTTTCCTATTTAAGACCATAAAATGTCTAAGAATAAAATTCATTTTGGAATTAACTTTAAACCGAATTAAATGACCAAGACTAAAGGTCATAGGACATGGACCAAAATTAAGCATTCATGGATAAATAGGCGAACATTTCAAAAGACAAAATGCTTTTTTTTTATGTTTATTTGATCAAGTCTCATTTTTGATATTTATTTGGTATTTATAACAGAGTATGACATTTAAAATTTAAAATAAAAAAAAATATTTATCATCTGAAACTGTGACTAAAATGCTCGTTGATTTCAAATTATTAAGCTAGCATGCATTCATTCATTTAATGCTCAATTTGGGACTTGAATGAATTTTTACTAATTAAATTTAAGCAATTTAAATTAATTTTAATTTTTTTAAATAAAAAAATATTATGTTATGTAAAATTGAAGGCAATCGATTAGGCTTTTTTTATTAACTAAAAGCTTCCGGTTATCTAAATTGTAAGCCAGTGTTTAATTCCTAATTGGGGAATTGTTGCGAAAATGAGCTTATTTTTGCTTTATCTCAAATGAATAATAAATCATGTTTAGTTAACTTGCAATTAATTACAAGTAACTAAACCTGAAGTTAATTTCGAAAAAAAAAATCTAAAAAACATCCGATGTTTGCATTTATTTTCCGTAGGATGTTTTTGGCTTAGTTAAGAGTGTTTTTTTTTTCTATTTTTCTAAACAATTTTTCGAAATCCAATATCAAACAAAGTAGCTTTAAATCTATTTTAGGATACTTGCATTAATTAACAAAAATTAAATCCAACTTAGCCCATAGAGAAAAGATAAACTTTAAGACTAATAAACAAGAGAAAATCTGTTTTCTTATGATTAAAGAGCAAATTTTGAATTTTTTTTTTTAAATCTGCAAATTCAACATATTTTTATTAAAAACCTTTTTTTCTTTTTTTACTAATACTTCCAAATTTGATTTATTCAAGACTGAACAAATTTTTTTCTCTTTAGCCAAAAATATTTTGTTTATGATATTCCAAACAAACTCGAAAAAATATTTGAATCTTAACTTCAAAGAATAATTTAATGTCAATCTTAGTAAGACATCGCAAATGTTAGCGAAAACTATGATTCATTCATTGGTTATAAATTTCAAGTCTTATCATCATTTTCTAATTTCAAAAAGATATTTTCGCCTCAGCTAGGATAAAATAGCGTAACTGATAAATAGCTTGTGGCATTGAACCATATAGTATCTGAATTCAATAGGATATGCCATATTGATGTATTTAAAGAGAGTGTTTTTCTAATAAAAAGATTAGCATTTTGCAAATTTAAGCTCTATTTACACTATTTTAAATTGCTTAGTAAATAATCAAATAAATTTTTTTTTTTAAATCAAACAATTATTTTTAATTTAAGTTGGTAATTTTTAGCAGAATTTGAAAATGTTATTTAACTTAATTAAATTTTTTGTTTTTTAGGTTGTTTTTTTTTGCAAATAAAAAAAAAAGCAAAAATGAGCTTCTGTATACATTAGTCGAATGTAAAACATATGAAAAAATTATTTTTATTTTTTTTTCTAATACAATAACAAATTATTATAGTTAAAACACATTTAACTATAAAACAAAATCCAGGAATTATTATACCTGAGATTATTGTTTTTTATTTAAACTAGAATTTTTTTTATTTTTTTCAAATACTTTATTATTTTTTCTTAAGTTAAACAACTTCTTAGGATTTTATTTGCTCTTTACTTTAATTTGTAAGTTGAGGTACTCGAAGTTGATTTTCAACAAAAACAAGGTTCATAGTAGTGCGTATAGAAATTTAATTAAAATTTTAATTTAAAAAAAAATTCGCTCACTCATAGTTGGGTTCGTCTTAAGAGTCTTTATACAAAGGATTAAACTTGTCAATCGAGAGACTTTTTTGACATATTATTAAAAATGAAATAGACAATTATTTTAAGAATCTCGTCTGAATTGAATTTGGATCATTAAAGACGATACATCCTAGAGGAATGATGATCGTTTTTCATTAGTTTAATTTACCTAATAAATAATAAATAACAAAAAAAAAGAGAGAAAGCCTTCTAAAATTTTTAATGCTTTTACTTTTTAAATATTAAAAAAAAGAAATTTGATTATTTTGAATTTTTTTCTTTACAAATCGTTTTGGATATATTTTAGTTGACGGTGGGGAGGAGGGAAGAGCTTGAAAAACACCTTTTATTGACATTCATTAAAAAGCGTAATCCTATTCTAACAAGCTAAATTTTTCAAAGCCAAGCTCGTTCATTTACTAATAATTTATATTTAAATAGCCCAAATTTCTGTAAAAAAAATTTATTTTATATATTTTATTTCAAAAATGTCTATTAAAGCCAAAAATTTTTTGATTTCTCTTAAAAAAAAGAATAATTTTTTTGATTTTTGCTAATTTTTTGGTTAATTTTAAGGTAGTATTTAACTGCATACAACTATTTCGGCAATATTTCATGTTTTTATGCTATACTTAAATATCATAATATAGCTATTATTTCACTAGATCCAAGCAGTTCGTAAATTTAAATAAATTCAAATCTGCTTGTTGTCGAATTCATGCAACAAGTTCTTTCATGAAATCAAGATAAAAAAATAAGCTCAATCTATTAGATAATTTTGAAGTAATTATGAAATCAGTAGATAAGAGCATGAATTCATTGTGGAATGATCTAGATGGTACGAGGGTATTTTAGATAATAGTGTTAGTTTTGATTAGAAAATATCGGTTCTAGTGAATTTAGGAGCATGCTTATCGAATGGAAGCGATTCCATCATCATCTATTTAATAATCAATTTCAAGTTCAAAACCCAAAGATCTATTGTTTATCATTTACAATTGGAAATTGATATGAAGTAACGTTTTTTAATATAGAAATTATTTAGAAATTTGTTCTATACTAGGGCTACCATCAGCACCTAATTAAAAATTATTTAAATAAAAATATTTTTGTTTTAAGCTCTTTTTAAATAATTGATTGATAAGAGAAAAAAAAATAATCACACAATCTTAAATTGATGATGAAGAAAATAAAGTGAGCTTTTCATTTGCTATTAAATAGGCCTCGATCGGTCTCATTTGAAATAAACTAAAAGAAACAATAAAATAGCTAGCAATTAGCTTTTAAAGTTTTACTATATTTTTTTTTTTTGATTTTTCGGAATTTTATTTTTAATTATTTAATAAAAAAAAAAGCTAACTAATTTAAGCTCAATTTAGATATAATCAATAAACAAAGACTTGCATTAAGCTATCATTTGTCAAAGCATTTGTTTGCTTTAATTTTCTAACTATTGCTAGCCTTTAGGCAACTAGCTAAAGCCTGAGATTTCAATCTATTTCAAAATTAGATTAAATAGATTGAAATAATTTCTTATCAATATCTGATTGAGATAAGACAATTAATTCCAAAAATCATTCATTTAATTGTTTTAGTTCGATATGCAAAAGCAAAGCTTATCTAAAACAATGATTTTATCTTCTTTTTCTTTTTATTTGTTTTTATTCTGACAATTTTATTCTATGCAAAATAGAGCCGTATGCGCTCAAATTTAAATATTTAAAAACATATTGATCTGAATCAAAGTCGAAAAGAAACAATCTAAGCATATAAATTGAAAGCTTTTAGTTTTTTTTTGACGTGGGCTGCTAATATACCTGGCTAAAGTATACAATTCTTAAATTAGCTAAAACAAAGCTAGCAAATGGAATCTCTTAATTTAGACAAAATGGTTTAAAATGTTATTCTTCATTTTCACTTAAGTTAAATTCTTGTTCAACCCAACAACAACAACAAAAAAAAAACTTGTAGAAAAAATTTTCTTTAAAAAGCTAAGTAAATTTAAAAGAGAATTTTTTTTATTATTTTTCTAAAAAATTAAATTTAAGCTTAGAAAAAAAATATAAAGAGGATTAGTACGCTGCTTAGCACGAATCTCACATTCATGCAATGCCAGCAGCTAGGCTAGAAATTTTCTCAAATTTATTTTAATTAAAAATTTATCTACTTAGTTAGCAGAGGAGAGTATTTTACAAGACGAAATAAATTATTTTCAGTATTAAATAGTCCCGATTCCACCGGGGCACTATTAAAACCAAATGCAAATTAATTCCAAAACAGTGAGTTTAATAAACAAGTCAATGGAGAAAAAGAGCGAGAGAAAGAGAAAATTAGAGAGGGGGGGGGAACCCGATTTACAGCATAAAGATAGCTAATGAATATTTAGTTTGCATCATATTTCAGCAAAGTATCGAGTTGCTATCTTGCTTTTCAAAATGTTATATAACGCACAGCATTTAAAAAAATATATAGGCGGTAATCCATTTTTTATAGAATTAATTAAAGTTTTGTAGTTAAAATGGGAAGTGAATATAAAATAATTAATTGGAATTTTTGTTGCTAGGACACAAGCGTAATCAAGTAAGGCAAGCTAGTGATTTTATCGGGTTCTATTTGAAAAATTATGCTGAAATTTTTAATTAAATCCATAAAAAAAAAACCAGCTATAAAAATACTAAATTATTATTTTAAAAAAGAAAGAAAATAGCGAAATTTATGACCCTCTAGATAATAGCTAATTTTGGCTCTATGATTAAGTAAAAAGAAAAATTAAAAGTTTAGAATAATCTTTCAATTATTTCGACTCTTTATAAATCAACTTATTAGTTTAATTATTTTAGTTTAAATATCAATTTTAATTATCTATAATTTTTTTTTTTAAAAAACAATAAATAAATTTTGACACTTCAAAATTTGATCGACTTGGCTCACCTCTTTTTGCTCTCCTCTCTGTCTCAAAATTTCAAAGTGACAACACAATAAATTTATTTCTTGAATTTTAGTAAATAGTTTAAGAGGCCCGGAAACCAGTTTGCTTAACGAGAAACCATGCAATTTTTTTTTTTCTTAAGCAATAATTTCATTTTTTTACTATTAATTTTTTTACTAACAAAAAAAAAAATTTTCAAGTATTTTTTTTCAAAAGTTTTGTCTCACTCGAGTTAAAATTAGAATTAATTTTTTCTTTTAAATTTTATTTTTAAAATTATTTTTAAAAATGCACCTGAGAAAAAAAATTCATTTTCTTTTCTAATATAAAAGGCATAAGTAGTAGCGGAAAATAGTATGGTATGAAGAAAATAATTAGCCACTTGCTCCGATTAGAATTATTCTTAAATTAAAATCTAATTGACAGCGCCCTGAGCCATTTACGGAACAGAGCGCCTAATTTATCTTTATATAGCTAAACTACGCCCGCGGCTCTGTGTGCTTACACGTGAAGGCTTAATTTTTTTTTCATATTTTGCGCTAGGCTATCTAAATAAAAATTTAATATTTATCGACGACCTTATCTATTCAAAATCGTTTTGATCACATGTGTTTTATTTATTCGAGATTTTTGTTTATTTGAGAAAGTTCAGATCTAATAGTAAATTCTAATCAAACTATGAATATCACGATCAACAAAAATAAATCAATATTTATTAGAAATGTTTTCAATACATATTTTACTAGTTTATAGTTCTGAATAGAAAAAATTTCCATTACTTGTTCCTTAAACACAAACCAATTATTCGAATAGGTCTACCGGGCTTGTCCAATTTTAAAATAAGCGGACTATGCTATTATTCTAAGGCGTTTAGGCTAAATAATCAAATTTATAAAATTGCTTTAATTTCAAATTTATCTAAAAGCATAAATCAATATTTTTATTTTTAAGGATTTTTTATTTTCATCAATTGTCCGTCATCACGGTCTAAGCTTCAAGAAAATAATTCTAGTATTTTTTTTTTAAATAAAAAACATCAGCAGGCTCTTTTTTTTTAGTTTTTTAACTAAACCAAGTCAACAACTAAATTAGAATTGTATATGGCCCAAGTGCAGTAAATAAATAGAAGCAGCTATTGAATGTAGAAAATGACATTTAATTTTTCTATCACTAAACTAGGACTAGTAGAAATTTTTAGACCAATCTTTTAATCCTTTCCAAATACCAACGCTATACTATAACAAGCATAATTGATCGAGTTAGTGTTAAATTACTGTACAGATTAAATACTGCATTTAATTAATACCTATTTTGAGGGCTTTCAACTATTAACCTAAAGAAAGCTCGCTTGATCTAGACCACTAAATCCATATATATTTATATATATTAATAATGTTTATTCTAAAATAACAACACATATTTTTTCTCTATTTAAACTATTAAACTACACACCTAGTCGACTAGTATTTTTAGAATGGTGGGTTCGAGAGAGAAAACAACACGGATATAAAAACTGTGATGTGGATTTTTTCTTCATTGTTTATTCTTATTTTATTAAAAAAAAAAAATTTTTTTTTTCATTTTTTAGTCCAGTCAGTCAACAAAATATCGATCTCTCTTTCTCTCATTTTCTTTCGTTAGTAAAAATACCAATAAGGCAAAAATATTCAAAAAAATAAATTTTTTTTTTTTATTAAAGCAAGGGTCATTTGTTTTAAAAGTAAATAAATTTCAATATTTAAGCTTATGAGGTCAATTTTATTTATTCATGAGATTAAAAATTAAGAAAAAAATTTTTTTGTTTAGCAGTTTTTATTTTATTTTTTTATTTTTTGGGTTAAGAAAACCGATGTGAAAATATAAAAAACAAAAAAACCAGATTTATTAATAATAATAAAAAAAAAAACTAATGTCTGTTATTTATTTTTAGAAATTAAAAATTAAAAAAAAAAAAGATCTGAAATGGCGGAAACAGTTCGAGTAAAGAACACTATTATTGAGCGTGGAGTGCGTTTGGCGCACGGTGACGACCAGCTAGCGCCCATGAACGCACTGGCCGTGGCACAAATAAAGCAGAAACGCGACCAGGAAAAAGAAACACTCAGTCAGCTAAATGACAGATTTGCCAAGTACATAGACCGAGTCAAGTTTCTTGAGGGCCAGAACAAAAAGCTGCTTGCCGAACTCGAGGAGCTTAGACAGCGATGGGGCGAGGAATCGCGCCGCATCAAGGAAAGATACGAGCCCGAGTTGCTCGAGGCCCGAGCGACCATCGACGATACGACACGCGAGAAAGCCATGTCCGAAATAAGGGCCAAGCGCAGCGAGTACGAGGCCATGAGCTTCAAGCGTCAATACGACGACGCTCTCAATCAAATCCAAGCGGACAAGAACAAAATAAGCAATTTAGAATTTTTGCTTCAAGAAAATCAGGTCGAGTTGGACTTGTTGCGCAGACAAATTAAAGACGCCGAGTCCGATATCGAAAAGTATAAGCGCGAGGTGGCTCGTTTGAACGAGGACTTGCAGCGTTTGTTGTCCGACTTGGACAGCGAAACGCTCAAACGAGTCAGACTCGAGAACGAAAAGCAAACGCTCGAAGAGCAAATACCTTTTTTGAACGCCATTCACGAGCAAGAGATGGCCGAGCTGCGCTCGTTGCAGGCCGGCGCTCACATAGATCCGGCCCAGTTCTACAGACACGAGCTCGAGCGGGCCATTCGCGACATACGCGGCGACTTCGAAGACCTGAACGAACAGCAAAAACGCGAACTCGAAGAATGGTACAAAGTAAAGACCGAGGAAATAACTCAACAGGCCAAGAGACAAGCCGAACTAATGTCCAGCATGACCCAAGTAGACAATACTTCGTCGTTGCGAGCCACTCTTGACGAAAATCAACGCGAGTTCAACGATCTTAAACAGGCAAACGCCAATTTGATTATGCGCTTGAGCCAGCTTGAAGAGGACCTTGATGCGGCCAGACGAAACAACGGTCTTACTTTGGACGCTCAAGACAGAGAAATAAGCGAACTGAAAGCCAAATTGCAAGAGCTTATGGGCGACTATGACGAGCTAATGAACAACAAGACTACGCTCGAGTTCGAGATTAACACTTATAGACGATTGTTGGAGAGCGAAGAGACACGTTCGACTCGACAGCCTGCCGAGCCGGCCTATTCTCGTCCAGTGTACAGCCTAGTCGAACAAATGGTGCCCGAGAGTGCACACGACTTCAAATTGACAAGCTCGGAAATGAGCTCGAAAACAACATTTCAACGAAGCGCCAAAGGTCCAGTGTCCATTGCCGAATGCAGTCCTGACGGCAAAGTAATCATACTTGAAAATACCAGTCGTAACAAGGACATTTCGATGACAAATTGGGTCTTGAAGAGACGAGTAGACTCAAAAGACGAGATTGTGTTCAAATTTCCACCTAATTTAGTACTCAAAGCCAACAAAACTGTGAGAATATGGGCCAGAGGCTATGGCAAAGAAAATTTGCCAACCGATTTGGTAAACAAGGACATTGAAAATTGGGGCATTGGTGTCAATGTGGTCACTATTGTTTTAAATGATGTAGGTGACGAGAAAGCCACTCATTTACAAAAAACCCTCTACTCGTCATAGAAACACTTTACTCTAACAGACAAAACATCATGTTTAAACAACATTTAAAAAAAAAAAACAACAAAAAAAATCAAATAAATCCAAACTATTTATTAATATTATTATTATTATTATTAACATTATCAATAATTAAATAATAATTAATTAATTATAAACACATCAAGGTCGAGACTACTACTATTTAGTTTAGCCATGAGAGAAAAATGGTTCAAATTAGAATTAGTTCCAAACATGTTTTTATTTCTCCTTAATTTTAAAATTTTTTCGTTTAATTTTTTTTTAATTTTTGAAAAAGAAAAAAAAAAAAAAAAAAAAATTTAGTCTAGATAAATCAAAGTGATACAATTATCCATAAAAGCTAATGATTTAGATTTAATTTTTTATATCAGTTGAAGACTACCGGCCGCATTTAAGATTTTTATCAAACTTTTTTTTTAATAAAAAATGAAAATAAAAAAATAATATGGTTGTTTTTTTGTTTTTTTTTCTTGAAAAATTTATATTTCATGACTCGCCAGTAAATGAGGCTTATATATAGCTTGATTTTGATATTATATGTTTTCAGTCTCATTTTTATTTTTTTATTTAAAATTTTTTTTATTCAGAAGATTGACAAAACTTAGCAATTTTCTAATTTTATAGCTATATTCTTAACATGTTTTTATTTTATTTATTTTTTTAAATTTTAGTTCAAACTAAAATTGTATTTGTACTTTTTTGATGTTTCTCGACAATTTTTTTTTTCAAAATTCATTATTAGAATTTCTAAATGCTATCTTTACTTGCTAAATTTAATTAATTTTTATTATCTTTTTAAAAATTATCTATAAAAAAAACAATAAAAAAATGTAAGAAAATATTTTTTTGTTTAAATATGTTCTAATTTTACCTCAAAAATAACAAATGAAGCTTTCAAAATTTAAAATTAATTAGCAGTTAAAAATTTTTAAAGTTAAATTTTTGGAAAATAAAATATTCAAAATCAATTTTATTTTGAGATGAAAAATTACAGAATTTTAATACTTCTGAATAGCAAGTTTGGTAAAAAGCTACAAATTTAGTTTAAAAAAAAAATTATATTTAAAATATAGTTTGGAATGGAACTAAGTCCTTCCTTTCAACCCCTTGCTTGTATCTCTTGTTGGATTAGTTCGTGGCTATTCTTTGCTACAAAAAATTTTTCAAACAATTTGTTGAGCCGAGATTCGAGTAATTCTATTCTTAGTTTCTTGTTGATTATATTCATACTGGTTTTTATTGTGAAGTAGTGAATTGTTCGTAATATTCGATTTTTTAGTTTTTGAATATCTGCTCTGATTCGTTATGTGTCTATCAGCAAAAGAATAAAAATGTAGTCAAAATTGAATCGGATCATACTTTTGTATTACAATTAGCGAAAGATAACTATTATTTTTTTTAAAGTTCCTTTCTTTTAATTTTTTAATCAAATTTATTTTTCTTAGTACTTTTTCTTCTAAAAGAGTTAAGGATTTGAAGGAATTTGATATAGGACAAAATATTTTAATAAAACGATTTATTGGACTGATTTTTAAATACAAAACCTTTGAATAAAGCACTAAAACTAAAGTCAATTAGACAAATTTATTACAAGCATAAAATATTTTTTGTTAACACTAGAAGCAAATAACTTTCTTAAACTTTAATTTTTAGACAAAAAAAATACCTTAGCTATATCTGGATATCACACTTCTTACAAATTAGATCCTTTTCAGCTGTACACTTGAGTGATATATTTTTTTGACGAACATTATTCATTATAAAAATGACAATTTTTTCATTCAAAATAAAACTTAGCCAAACAAAAAGCGAAAAAAAATCATTTGACTTCTTTCAATGCTTCTAGTAATGTATGCTGGATTTTGCGAGAAAAAAATAATTTTATTCAGTTAACATATGATTAAGAAAATATTTTGTTTAAAATATGCTAAAAAAAATTTCAGCTTTCCAAGTTGTCAAAAATTAAAAAAAAAAGTCATTTTGACTTCTCAGTGCTTCTAGTGTTAAACAATTTTTCAATAATCAATTATGTAAAATCGTATTTGAATTTCTTAAGGAAAGATTATGAGATATTTGATAGAGATAATACTTCTTTCATTAAACAGTTATAAAAGTGGAAAATCTGACTCATATAAATTGTACTGAATACGATTTAGCTTTCTGTGTTCTTTTGATTGAATAGTGATTTGAATGTAGCAATTGTGGACTAACTGGCTCGATAAAATATTATTTTTATTTAATAGAATTATAAAATAATCTTAATCATTTTTTTGTATACCAATAGCTGAATCGTAAAAAAGATATTGAATTGAAATTCTTTTAACTATTCTCGACAAAGTTTTTTGCTTATTTAAGTGTGGTCAGAATGATCTTTTTTTTTAATTTTTTTTTGCTTATTTAAGTATATTAAAAATTTATTCTTTTAAAAACTTTGAACTTTTTTAATTATTAAATTAATTAGTAAATTAGAAAATGACACTTAAATAAGCTACTTAACAAAATTTTGCCGAAAATTTTTGATCAGATGGTCGATTTAGAAAAAAATCGGACAAAAATCAAACACATGTGTCTAAGAACTAACCTCAAAACTTACATATATAACAGTTACTCGTTTATTCTACCAAAATGCAAAACTTTACACTTATCAGCACTCATTTCCATAGACCAATCATTTATCCATTGACACACTGCATTCAGATCTTTCTGTAACATCGCTCATTCATAAGCTTTATTTAATATACCGAGTATTGTTGAGTAATCTGCATACGAGTCTACTCGACTATGTTAACAATCGACTCAAGACCACTAGGTGAACTTTGATGATCACCAAAGCCATTTTCACAAAAAATTCATTAAATTGTTTTTTTTAAAAGTGATTTAAAAAATTATGTAAACAAAATTTTTTTTGGTAAACAATTTTTTTTTGGTAAATTTTTCTTTTTAATTTATCAAAAAATATTTAATTTTTATATTTTAAAAAATTTTTGTTCAAAGCTTGTCAGATTAGAATAAAAGATTCAGTTTTTTCTGTTTTTTTAAATGTGAAGTTTTATGTCTCTAGAATTTTTCATTAATTCGCCACACAATTCACATAGTATAGGACTAATGTGTTGGCTTACAGCTTTATTAGCAACATTTACTGTTTCTTTTGAATTTATAATTTCCGAAGTTGCTACTTTATGGTAGGAAATAGCCTTTTGTGTAGCATTTCTTCTTCCTTTTAAGTTTATTTTATTTCTTTATGAAAATTACAAGGTGCTATAGCTTACAATTATGATCTAATTTAAGCATTCAGCAAATTTTATATTTTATAGTTTCAAGTTTTTAATATATTTATCCACATGGTATGGTTAAAAGTGCTTATTTTTACTATGTGGTGAACAATTAAAATTAAATATTGATCACAGATTTGGTGAATATAGTTATAATAAACTATTATGTTCACCAAGTCGTCTTGAGTCGATTGTTCGCATAGTCGGCCAGAGACCCCTGCATACAATTCCCTCTTTTTGAAACGCAGTCAGGAAGATCATTTATGTACAAAACAAAAAGGATGGGCCAAGTACCGATACTTGTGGAACTCTACTCAATACCTCTGAGCATTCACAAACTCCATCACAAAGTAGAACTCGCTGAGTTCTCTTGGTCAAAAAATCTTCGAACCACCTAACCTATAACCACGTAGTTTATGGAGAAGTCGCTGATGCGGTACAGAATCAAAAAAATTAAAATCTTAATTGTTCAGAAGAAAATTTTCATTGTACAAAATGGAAACATCAAGATGATTTTTACATTCAATTTGTCTGGTTAGCTAGTAATTGTGATCGTTTTCACTAGATTTACAGAAAACATGCTGTAGCCTATTTTAATTATTATTATTTTATTTTTAAACTATTTTAGTAATTTAATTTATTTTATTTATTTATTTATTTGTTTTTCTGTATCGAGCTGATGCTCTTTAAAAATATAAAAATGTGTACAAAAATAAAAACTTCTAAACGAGAGTTTAAATATAATTAAATCAAATAAAAGAAACTTAAGTTAGAAGTTAACTAGAATTTTTATTTAAAAAAATTTGCAGACTATTTCCTTTAATTGAGATGTATTTTCAAATAATTTAGGGTGTTATTAGTTTAGTCTTTCAGAAATTACTAGTTCTTTAAAAAAGAAAAAGAGTAGGCAGGACCTAAAATAGATTGTAAAATCCAGAACTTAATTATTTCATTACTTTATTGTCATATATATAAATAAAATATATCATTTTTTAATATTATAATTTAAACTAAAAAAAATTATGCAACTTTTTTTTGTTTTATTTTAGCATGTTTTTTAATTTAGCATGTATATGAATTAAACTATAAGAACATTAATCTTCTTATTTTAGATATTTTTACTTTTTATTTCATTGCCGAGAACGGCGTTAAAGTACCAGTCAATTTCATTAGAAAGAAAAGTTCAATTTCATAGAAAATACGTTTTATTGAAATAGTTTTATAGAATTCATAAAATAGAAAAATAAATAGAAAAAAAAGAAAAGTGTAAATTGTCAAAAAGCTAACAAATACTTTAATTTTTAACATATAAAACAATTTATTAAAAAAAACCGATTGTATAATTCTAGAAATGCAATATCTTTATCCATTTCTTGCTTATCTTTTGAAAAATGACGCAACTCTTATTTTTTACAAGCTAAACTCAACAGTATGTTGTTCTGTTCTGTAATAAAATGCTTTATAAGCTTATTGACGCATGGATGAGATGCGATGTCTTGTAAATGGACAAATGCCAGGTCTTTAGATTGCTATCTGAATAGTGCTTTTTATTAAAGACTCCAAAGTTTTATTTTCTTTTGGATTGTCAGATTTTAAAATTCAATTTAAAAATATATTAAGTTTCGACATTATTTTAGTCTTTTTTCTATAAAAAAATTTCTTTAAAACAACACTATGCCGGCATAAATTTTCAAATAAATAATAATAAATTTTTTTTTAAAGTAGAGATAAAATTTATGTAACAATTAACATAAAATTTTTCTAATTTAAATTTATGACATAAATTAAAAATTTTTTTCAAAGCACAATTTTAGATATTCATTCGAAAATAAAATTTTTGAGCTGATCGATGATCTAGTCGTGTGGGAAACTTGCCATTTTGAAAAGTATGTTAATTTTATATTTTTATTATTATTTACAAGATTAAGAATTCTAACTTTTGTTTCCAAAAATTACACAACTTTTTCAGGTAAACGTAATTCATAATTTAAAAGCCTAGTTGAATCATAAAGTGTAGGGAAATCTGGTCTCTGCTAATCGCTAAAAAAAGAAAAAAAACTCCTACTCTTTAGTCTTATCAGATTGATTAGATAAAAATCAACTTTAATGAATCGATAAAGCGATTTTTAAAGTTAATTTTAAAATGAGAAATAGAATTGTTTTTGTAAGATACATGAAAAATTCCTTGCGAATTATGACCAAACGAGCAATGAGACTAATCAATCGTTTTCTTGGAAAATTTTTACATTTCAGAGAGTACCTAGGTAAATATTTTTATTAGGAAATTATTAGTCATTTTGTTGCTAAAACAGAAATTATCATTTTGAGATAAGAACATGTTTTTAAAAGATAAAAATTAATTTTTTTGTTAAAATTTATTATAAAACTAATAATTTTTTTCAAAAATAAGATTATCATTATTCATTTGATAATATGGGACGACAGAGAAAAATTGCTGGATTTTTCCGTCAAATTCAAATAATTTCTTGGAAAAATTTGCTTCTATACAAAAAAAATATATCAGGCCTACTGAGCGAAGTCATTTTTTCGTGTCTTTTCACTTTGATATTTGTAATTCTTGTTTACTACTCGAGACCAAACCCAAATGACAAAAAAATATTTGAGCCTTCAGTGCCAATCAGATATTTTATGAACGATGAAATATTCAATACCACTGACTATTACTACTATCCTAATAATAACTTTATCAGAGAGTTGGTCATAAATTCCTCAAAGATGATTTTGAAAAAAAATTCTTACTTAAAGCTTAATTATATTGGAGCAAATTATTCAAGTGCTGAAAAAATCAATGAAACACTTCGCAATAGAATATTTGCCTTTGTGGCTTTCAATTTTACAAGTCTAGAGTCAATACCTGAAAAAATTGAATACACCATTTCAACCAAAGAGTAAGCTATTGAGTTGACATTTTTTTTTTGTTGAATCATCATTTTAAATATTTGCTTAGGACTAGTGCTGCCAAAAGTTACAAAACAAATGTACAATCAAGATCTTTAAACGACTATTTGTACGAGAATTCACCAGAATATTTTTGTCGAGGTAATTTTAAATTTTATTAATGTTTGTCAAAAAAATAATCTAAAATAATAAATAAAATAAGGCTTTATTTTAGAGCTTAAAAATAATTATCAAATAAAATTAAAATAGCTGAGTGGTGTGATGAAACAAACTAATTAAATTAAGGGTTTAAAATACGAATTTTTTTTTTTAATTTTATCTTGCCATATTTTTGACATTTATTTGAAAAAAAAATTCATATTTTACACTGTTTTATTTTTAACATGTTCAATTTTAGATTTAAAAATTCATATAAAGATTAATTAATTCAATCTTGTTCAAACATCTTTGAAATTAGTAAAATTTTGTACAAAAAAATCAATAAATTAAATGAAAATCTCTTTATTAATGCTTTGAGAAAATTTTAATTTTTAGAAAATAAATCTAAAAATTACCAAAAATGAGTCATTTGTTTATTCTAGTAGTAAATTTAATTATTCTTATATTCATTTTTTTTGTCTGTTTATCTGTATTGATCTAATCCTCCTTCAGGTTAAAAATATAAAATATGAAAAAAATTCTATTAGTAAATTTCATTCAAATTAGTGGTAAAAAAATAAAAGTAGAAATTATAATTTATTGATTGTTAATTTAATTAATTGACAGCAAATGATCCCGTATAGCTGAATGGTTTGTGTATTAGTCACGCAAACAGATGATCGGGGGTTAAAAATCAACTGAGGATGAAAAAATCTTGAAAATATCTGCCGTAAAGGAGAAATGTTTAAACTCGGCATTGTGAATTTTGGAAAAAAAAGAAGAACAAAAATTTTAAATTGTAATAACTTTTTTTCCTATGGTTTAAAACTGGTTCTACAAAATGTATCATTTGATACATAACATGTATCACCTAAAGTTTAATCTGTGCAAAATATGTGCAATTAAATTTTAATGATTTTTTAATGCATATACTTTTTTGCAGATTTGCATAGTTTTTGAAGAGATTAAATATCGGTGATACATGCTATGTATCAAATGATACATTTTGTAGAACCAGTTTTAAACCATAGGAAAAAAAGTTATTACAATTTAAAATTTTTGTTCTTCTTTTTGTTCCAAAATTCACAAAGCCTTTAAACTCCTTTAATCACAATAAGGAGGACCGGTTTCGACCGGATAATAATGGGATCGAATCCTCATTTTGGTATTGGAAAAGGAGATGAGCGCTTCCCTATTATCTGGATAGTAAACCGGCAATTAAAAAAAATCTTATTAGTAAATTTTTTCAATGCTATTTAAACCAGTATAAATATGATACTGGTTTAAAATTACACCATTTTTTGGATTATATCCTTCCTCAGTTCTAGACTTTTCAAAGTAAACACAAATAGCTCACTAAGTGGTAGAATTATTTACTATTTCGATACCTTTCATCATAAAAAAAGGAGTCAAATAATTTATATGGTTAAATAGAGCCTCAAAGGCAAAGAACAAATTTAATAATTAAAAAAGTAGATAGTTAATTATCATACATCTAATAACCAGTAATGATTGCGATGATGAAGATCAAATGAGTTCAAAACAGAATTTCTTATATCAATGAAAAAAAAATGAAAAATTTTTAAGAGAATAGCAAACCCTTAATTGTTTTAAATATAAATAGCAAAAATTCAATTTAGTAAAGGAAAATTTTTTGTAATCTTTTTAAAACTTGCCAGTCAACAGATCACTTTATTATCTACGTCACTTCGTTCATCGCAATTATTATTAAATTGCTTATGTTACAATAATTTCCTGAGGGAAACCGATGATCAAGATCTTTTGAACTTAGATATTTACAAAATACAAAATAAAAACTTCTTCTATTTAAAAAAAAAACTGGATTCAAAAGTCTCTTCGCAAATTCCTCGATGAATCATTATTTAGCTTTTGACTAGAAACTAAAAATTGAATCAAAAATTCTTTCTATTTGGGTTTCTTTTAAAAAATTTGTGCCTTGTACAAAAAAATTGACTAGCCATAAATAATCGAAGTCTATTGAAGTTAATAATCAAAATTAAATCATTTTTTAAATAAAAAAAAAAAATTCAAAATTTTAATTCAAATGCATAATTTTTAAAAAAGTTCGATTATCAAAACAATTATTTTTTTAAATTTAATTTTTAAAAGTCAATAAATTTTAATTTAAATAAAAAAGAATTTGAATCCTACAGCGATACAAAATATTTGGTTTTTAATTCAATAAAGCATTCAATTGATCAAACATTGATTCAAATTTTGACCGGTAATAAATTTGATTCAAATCAAGTATAAAAATTTCTAAAAAAAATCTAATAAATTTCTCTCTTAAACTTTTTATTTAGATACAATTTAATATTTTTAGTTGTCCTGATTATGTTGACGATATACTAAAAAGTTTAATGGGCTTTATGACTTCAGTGCTTATATCTTTGGCGTTTATGGTTACTTTTCTCGTAACTGTATCGAGCATTATACAAGAAAAAGAAAGCAAAATGAAAGTAAGTTGACTAAAAAATTAATTCAAATAATTTTTAAAAAAAAGTTTCTTTTTAATTTTTTTATTAGGAATATTTAAGACTAGTAGGTGTCAATCCTGTAGTTATATGGTTATGCTGGATGATGCGATCTTTTATTATTTATTTTGTAATATCTGTTGTTGTAACTTTTGCGTCAACCAAGCAGTTCACATTCAATGATCATGGTGTCGTTTATAAGAAAGCTCTATTTCTACATACAAGTCCTGTTGTAGTATTTCTAACAGCAATTACATATTCTATCCAATGTACATCTTTATCTCTTTTAGTCGGACAATTATTCAGCAAAAGTACTTATTTTGATTTCCAAAAAAAAACAATCTGACTATTTTTTTTTTAGCTTTTGCGGCAAAAACTGTTTCGATAATTTTCTGGTTTGTGACACTGATCAATTTTTATAACTCATTTTCTTCTGTGGCCAAATATTTTTTCAGCATTTTTCCAAATTCAGCAATCAGTTTTTGTATTCAAGTGATACTTCAATACGAAAGAAGTGGTACGTTTTAAAAATTTTAATATACAAAAAAAAAATTACAATAATTTTCTCAATTAAAAGGAAGAAAATTAAATTTTGAAAATTTGTTCAAAAACATGTATGGCGATGAGCTTAATTTAGGCTCATTGCTCATATCAATGCTGTTCTGGTCTTTCATTTATTTGGGTCTAAGCTGGTACATTGAAAGAATACTACCGGGAGAATTCGGTGTCAAGCAGCCATGGTACTTTCCTTTTATGGTAAAAAAATTTCTAGAAAAAATTTTGGATTTTTTAAATTTTTATTTTGTTGTCCAAAGAAATCTTACTGGTTTGAAAACAATAAAGTAAAAAACGAATATGTAAATATTGATCAGTCAAAAACTAATCTAAATGAAGATGCATTTGAACCTGAACCATCTGATCTTAACGCTTCAATTAAAATTAGACAATTAACTAAAGTAATAATTTGAAAAATAACAATTTTTTATTTGTGAAAAAATTTTTTTAAGATATTTTCAACTGGATTTGAAAATAAAAAAGCAGTTGACAACTTGACACTTAATTTTTATGAAAATCAAATAACCGGTTTTTTAGGTAAAATGACAAAAATTTTGTTTCGAAATTTGAAAAAAAAAAAAAACTAAGGACACAATGGAGCTGGAAAGACCACTACAACTTTTATGCTATGTGGTTTGTACTCGCCTGAGTCTGGTACAGCTTACATTCTTGATCATGACATTAGAACACAAATGAACAAGATTCGCACATCCATCGGCTTTTGTCCTCAAAACAAGTAATTAAATTTTTATTCTAGATTTGAAAAATAATTAAAATTACATCCTAATTTAAGTATTCTTTACGATGAGCTATCTGTGTATGAACATTTAGACCTTATTGCTTCAGTAAATTTGAATTTTAAAGCTAAGAGTAAAAAAAGAAATTTTTTTTTTTTCCTTAGATAAAAGGCTTTAGCAAACGAGAAATAAGAGCTGAAATAAATAGAATAAGTTCTTATGTTGGTCTACAAAACGATCTAAAAAAAAAATCAAAGCAATTGTCTGGTGGCATGAAGAGAAGACTTTCGGTAGCAATGGCCCTCATTGGAGATTCTAAAGTTATTATTTTGGACGAACCGACTAGTGGTCAGTGAATTTTTCTTTTTTAAATTTGACACAAATTTAATCAAATAAAAAATAGGCTTGGATCCTTTTAATAGACGGTCATTGTGGGAGATAATCAGAAATTACAAAATTGGTAGAACAATTATTATAAGTACACATTATATGGAGTATTTATTTAAGTTTAATTTAAAAAAAAAAACTAATTTTTTTCTTTTAAGAGAAGCTGATGCTCTGTCAGATAGGATTGCTTTGATGAATCATGGACGTGTTGAGTGCTGTGGCAGCCCTTTGTTTCTCAAAGATAGATTTGGATCTGGCTACAGATTAATCTTGACCAAAGATAATAATTTTAACAGAAATGTATTGGAAAACATAGTGAGGAATAATTTACAGCAAGAGCCGAACATTCAGTCAGATATTGCGCGAGAAATGACTTTGTCAATACCAAATGAAATGAACTCTAGACTTCCCAGTTTATTGGCAAATATCGAGGCTGAAAAGAACAATATTGGAATTTTGAATTATGGTATCAGCTCAGCTACTGTTGAGGAAGTTTTTTTAAAGTAAATTTCTTTTTTCAATTTTGAAAAGAAAATGAAAATTTTTTTTTTAAAGAATTGGAAGCATTGACATAAATGAGATTGATTTTGGCAAGGATTCTAATAAAAATTTTACTCAATCGATTACAAATCAAAGTTTTTCTAATGGTAATTTAATATTTAATATTAATTTTTTTTTCAAAAAATCTAAATTAATTAACGCATTTTTACTCAATATAATTAAATTGATCTATTTATTTTCCGAATAGATAAGTATTGCGAATTTCGGGAAAAAAAAAGGAACAAAAATTCTTTCTTTTTTCATAAATTTAAATTTGCTAAAATACATTATAAAAAATACTGCAAACTTTGTTGCACCTTTTTCACCTAAAATTAAAACTTTAATTTCTTTTTTTAGGTTAGCGAAATCAAAAATCAATTTAAAACTTATTGATGTTTTATTTTTTGTCTTTTATATACACCAGAAAAACTATTTTAGGTAAAAAAGGCGCAATAAAGTTTTTAGCACCACTGGGCAGTATTTTTTTAAATGTATTTTATTTTAATAAATTATAATTTATCATAATTATAGAAATTTATATAGTTAAAATTAAAAAATTTTTACAATTTTTAACTTTGTTCACCAAATCTTGTTTTTTGATTTGCATTGTTATTAAAACCATATCATCTTCAAAGTAAAGTCTTCTTGTTGATAGACTTATAAAAGCTTCAAGCTAGGTGCTGAATTGACTATTTAATTTTGTGATTTTGAAAAAATATATTTAAAGAAACTATCAAGCATTAAAATAACTCTAAATTAATTAATTGATGAAAAGCTAATTTTATTATTTAAGCTTTTGATGTAAACTCGAATATATTGACAGAAAAAAATAGTGGTTTTGGACTGTATATGCAACAAATATTGGCTTTGTTAAAAAAAAGACTATTTATTTTAAGCAGACGCTATCTAATTTTTGTATTTACACTTATACTGCCGGTTTTTGTCCTATCACTTTTAACAAGCGTAGTTCCATCTACTTCAAAAGTTTTATCGGAAACCTTGGACTCGGTGTTTGGCCGTGATCATATTGAACCATACACATTTGATTTGTCAAACTACGGAAATCAAAATCTAGTCTATCAAATAGATGGAACAAAGTATAATGGTGCTATAGAAAATTTGAAAAATTTCTACAAAAATAACACTAGCGTAAAGCTAATAAATTCTAAAAATTATGAAAAAAATGTCGATGATTTTGTGTATCAAAAGAGAAAAGAAAATTCAAATAATTTAATTTCAAGCTATTTCTTTGGCATTCAAATCGACTCTGATAGAAATTATTTTCTCGGCTACTATTCTACACTAATCTATCATTCAGCAGCAACAATATTGAACGAAATGAACAGCTTATTGCTCGCATTTCTAACTAAAAATATGAACAGATCATTTAAGACTGTGAATGCACCTGTATCAACCGGAAAATCATCAGCACTGCCCGCAAATTTCAGCTTCAATCAACTGGATATATTCAGCTGTTTGGAAATAATTCCATTCTCTTTCATCGATTACATATTTGGCATTATAGTTGCTTTTATAATAAGTGTAAGCACTATTCATTTAACTCGTGAGAAAAGAAATGGCTCAAAGTCATTGCAGCTTTTGTCTGGTACTCACTACATAACCTATTGGCTATCAAATTTTATTTTTGACATTTTAATTTACATGTTTCAAATAATAACAATGCTAATTGCTCTGAAAATAGTAGCGAGCAATTTGAGTGATAAAGCAAATGATAGTTTTTTGATAACTAAAGATTGGTGGTCAATGATATATCTTTTTTTATTTATGATTTTGTCTTCAATTACTTGGACCGGTTTAGCTTCTTTTTGGAGCAATTTTTTCAAATCAGACATAGTCGGCTTTGTGGTTCTATTTTTGGTGCTCTCTTTTGCCACATTGGCCGACATGATTTGTGTCTTACTAGAATTTTTCGACGCTAGTTCAGAACAGCCTGGAACTCTTGGCGATGTGTCGACTACTATTCGAACTATTTTGATCATTTTTTGTCCAAACATTGCTGTCAAAAGAGCAGTTTTCAACATAAAGCTTCAATCGAACAATATATGCATTGGATTAATAAATTTTTTGTTTAAAAGTAATTTATTTTCTATTAAAAATTAAAAATTATCTAAAAAAAAAATTTATTTAGAAAATTTGAGTATAGATACACGTGGTTTTGGATTCAGTGACCCTGGTATTGGAAAAATAATTCTTCTAAATTTAGCTTTCGTTTTGATTGTATTGATTAACATATTTATCAGAGAAGACAATTATTTAAGAAATCTATTCCATTCAAAAAAAAAAGTTGATAAAAACTATGCTGAGGTAATTTTTTAAAAAATATTAACCTTCCATTTTTTTTGAAAATCAAAAAAACTTCAATGTCAGAGTAGCTTAACTATTTGCTTTGAAAAATTTAGTTGTTCGAAATTAAATTTAAAAAAGTCATATTAGAAAAAAAAACAAAACTATTAAATTAGAATTTAAAAAAATATTTTCCATTTATCTGGATTTATTTCCTTAAAAATCAAAATTAAATAAAAATAAAAAATCACAGCTGTTCAAAAGTCATCTAGTCAAGTAGAATGGCTTTCTTTTATAAATTATTTTGGGAATTGTGAAATTAAGCATTAAAAACAAAAACAAGATTTTTTACTTTATTTGATTCCAATTAAGATAATTAATCAGTTTGATTTTTAGGCCTGTTCGTTTTTTCACATAATTGGTACAAAGTGCACAAAAAGACTTTAAGGGTCCTCTTTTTTTTATATTAACTGCATTAGGTACATCAATGGAAAATTATTAATAACTTAACAAAATTATTAAAATTGTATCATTTGCTTTTAAATTAATACAGTTTGTTGCAAAAGTTGAAATTTTTTTTTGTAAACAAAATAATTGTTTTAAAATGCGGTAAAATAAAAAAAAGCGGCTTTTTTTTTATTTTTTATTTCTCATCAATTCAAAAACATAAAACTAATAAAATATTTATGTGAAAAATAAATCCTAAAAAAATATATAAAGAAAAAATGGATAAAATCTTAAATTAATTTAAGAAAAAAAGGGTTCTAAAAGTTTAGAAATTTTTACATTTTAATATTTGAAATGACCGCCTTTGGCCTTAAAACAAGCCAAAACTCTTTGGCACTGATTCAATCAATTTTCGTGCTTACTCAGTCGAAATCTGTAACCAGTCTTTGTTTAAAACCTCTTTTAAATGCTCAATAGAGGTTACTTTAGTCTTTACTATTTTGGCAACCATTTTATGAGACCCGCCATTTAACGGATTTACACTTTTTTTTATTTTTTAATTTTTAAAGGAAGTTTTTTTATTATAAATATTTAATTAATTATTTAGGAGTTAATATATTTTCATGCGGAATATGATTTATCAAACTTTGAAAAAAAAAAACTCAACAAATAAGTTTTTTTTAATTTTTCGTCAAATTGAATAAATAAACAATTTTAGATAAATAAAAAAATTTTTTCTAAATTTTTGCAACATACTGTATAACTAATATAATAAATATGACTATTATTGATATTTGAATGTGATAAAGTCAAATATGATTCTTCATTAATTTCCTTTTTTATGGATAATTATTAACCATTGATCTTTATTTTAGCTGGAAGAAGATGTAAAAAATGAATCAGAACGAATAAATAAGTCAAATAAAAATCAACTAATACAAAGAGAAACATTGGTAGTAGATAACTTGAGAAAAGAATTTAAAAAGGGGGGACGTCTATTTGCTGCTGTTGATAATTTATCGTTCGGAGTAGAATCTGGTGAATGCTTTGGTTTATTAGGCTTAAACGGTGCAGGAAAAACAACTACAATTGAAATTCTAACTGGCGAACAAAAAGCAACTAGTGGTGATGCTTACGTAAATGGATTTAATATTGAAAATGAAAAATTAAAAGCTATTAGAAGCTTAGGATATTGCCCACAATTTGTATTTTTTTTTTTTGAAAAAGAAAAAAAAATCTAAATTAAATTACTTTAGGAATATCTTCCAGAATTTTTGACAGTGAACCAAGCTTTGAGGCTTTTTACCAACCTAAGAGGCATCAAAGGGTCTAAAGTGAATAGAATTGTTGAAGAATTTATTTATGCTTTTAAACTAAGCGAATTTAAAGATAAACTCGTTCAAAATTTAAGGTAAATTAAATTTTTTTAAATTAATAGTAACAAAAGCTTTTTATAATTCAAGTGGTGGAAATAAACGTAAAGTTAGTTCTGCAATTGCGTTCATTGGTAAGCCAAAGATTGTAATACTAGACGAACCAACATCAGGAATGGATCCAGTAGCAAGAAGATACTTATGGAATGTGATCAAGCACGCCCGTGATATGGGTATTACCGTTCTATTGACTACGCACAGCATGGAAGAATGTGAAGCTCTATGCACTAAACTTGGTATAATGGTAAGTGGTCAGTTCCAATGTTTTGGCAATGTACAACAGCTGAAAAGCAAATTTGGCAAAGGGTACACACTTATTCTCAAATGTAAAACAATACCATCAATGAATGATTCAGCGATTGATTTTTTGATTAAAAAAGTGGAAAGTTTTGTACAAGAAAATATTCCAAATGCTGTTCTTAAGGACAGACAACAACAAACTTTGTTTTATCAAATTTTGACTGAAAATGATAGGAATTACAGTATTGCCAGAATTTTTGAACTAATTGAAAGTAATAAGCAAGCGCTTAGCCTTGAGACTTATTCACTTTCTCAGACAACTTTGGAACAAGTGTTTCTATCTTTTGCCAAAAATCAGTCGGATTTGGAAAAAACAAGCGATGCAACTAACACCACCAATAATAGAGTAAGGAATGACGCCTATTATGTCAATACAGCTTATAATAATGGACAAAATGAAGTTCAAATAAATCTTAAAGATCTATAAAAACAGTAATAAATGAATATAAGTTTGATTTGATTCTGTTTCTATAAATAATCAAATTAATATTAGAACCGTTGATTTTTTTTTTTAATTTGAGTTTTGGTTTGTGTTAATATAAATTTAGATAATTTAACATTTTAAAAAAAAAACTACTCTTAAATTTTTATTAATTAAATTTTGTTTAAATAAATTTACCGATTGAGGAAAATATCTAAAAAAAATTATTCTTTTCATAATTCGTAAGCTTTTAAAAAAAATTGAAAAAAATATTAAAAGAAGAAATCTATTTAGTTTAAAGAAAATGGTTGTGGAAACGAAAAGAAATATAAACAAAATTTGATTCTTGTTAAAAATAATTTATAAAAAAATTCAAAATTTGTTAGTACTTTAGCTAAGCGTTTGGACATTAGTCTATTTTATAAAAGTTGAAACTTAACTTCTGAAAGAATTGAATTCCTCGATAAAAAAATTTAAAATTATGTATATTTTTTCAAAAATAATTACTAAAATAGTTTAATAAAAAATTAAACTTTCGAACATTCATTATAATTCTAGTTTAAATCTAGAAATTACCAAATTTTTCTAGAATTGACTAGATCACAGATTTACTTGAATATAAATAATTTGAAAAAAAAATTTGTTACTAAACAATTAATTAATCGAACAAAAACAAAGAGTAAAAAAAAATTCAAAATTAATTTTACAAAAATGTCTCTTATTCCACACATGTTTCCAAGATCAATGTTTGACATGGAT
>VANL01000482.1:0-32879 GCA_006352455.1 Brachionus sp. 'Tiscar' | reverse complement strand
GATAAATCATTTCCAAACACAGAAGATATTTCATCATGTAATCTTATTTGTTCATCAGGATGAGTGGCCAAAACATGCGTTGAATAGCTCAAAGCCGTGCTTGTTGTTTCATAGCCCGCTAACATGAATAAAACTAAATTGGCTTCAACTTCCTTTAAATATTTTTAAAAATTTTAATAGATTTTTTTTTAATTTGAAATCTTACATTTGGGCTTATAACTTTTTTAATTTCGGCATAGTTGAAAGATTTTTCAGAATTATATCCATTAGTTGCATCAAGTAAAATTTGAATATAATCTTTTTTTTTTGTATTTTCTTGTTTTAAACGTTTCTTTACTATTTCACCTATTCTTGTTCTGAGCCAAAAATAAGGTAAAAGCTTATTATGATCAATAAATTTTGATTTTAAAATCATTATAAATGACAATATTAAAAGAATTTGTTCTTTAAACTCATAAAAATAAACACCTAAATATTGAGGCAATATTAAATTGGATGAATATTTGAACACTTCTTCACATTTGCTGAAATAATCATTTTTTTTCTCAAATTGCATGTTAATATCAACGCCAAAAGCGCAATTCCAAATGCTGTCCATTGTAAATCTCTTAAAATACTCAGACACATTTATTTCAGCATTATTGCCATCTTTATTCAACACATCAATTAATCTATCAGCACAATTCACAAGTATTGGACCAAGCTTTTTTGAAAAAATGAAAAAAAATGAAAAAAAATATTTTTTTGAATTAATTTTCTACTTCTCTTAATTTTGCCGAAGAGAATGTCGGGTTCATAATCATTCTCATTCTTTTCCATCTGCCTTTAGTTGATTGAAAAAGATCTGAATTTGGATCATTGTCTTTTCGATTTAAAAATCCTTTTTTCCTTGCGGAAAAATTAGTTGATTGTTTGATAAAGACCTCTTGTATTATGTCCAAATCACTTGTTACAATAACTGGTAAATGTCCTTCAAAATAGCCATAGGTTTTTCCAAATTTTTGAGTCCAATCTCTCAACACTTCAGAATAGTTTTTGTTTTTATGAATTTGTCGAAAATTTCCAAAGAAAAATTCATGTTTTGGAGATTTTAAATTTCGTTTTTTAAAAAAATTGTAAGAAAACCATATTTTACTTTTTAAAAAAATTTTTCAATTTTCAATTTTCTTGTTTCCTGTAAAATACCTTATGTAAATTAGGCCTACCCCTGACAATGCTATTGACGATAATTTTAGGATATCGACTGTATCAAATTCAATTTGAGTTATTCGTTCCAAAAATTGTTCAACATTTAAAGATTTTAGTTCTTCCATTTTAATAAAAATGTTGGAATTTTTCAATTTTCAATCATAATTTTTTATAATTATAGTTTTCAAATATTTGCAATTACAAAGCTTTAAAATATGCATTGTTATTTAATGTTAAAAATTTTGTTTATTTTTTTACATGTTTTAATTTATGAAATAAAAAAAAAAGAAGAATATTATTAATTTTATTTTATATTCATTTATTGCCCATTGAATGAAGTTGAACAAATTCTAATGTTGTTTGCTCTTGATTAGATTCAATTTTTATTAATTTTTTTCTAATGATTAAAAAAAAACATTTTAATTTTTTATTAAATTCTGAGTTTATTAGAGAAAAGGTCACTAAATTCAGAGAGCATGAAAGAAGAAAAGCCAAATCGGCTAGATGGTAAATATTTGTGCAGATTTTATTCTTTTTACTACAAAGATCTTGTAAAAATATATTGATAAAAACAAATATTGAAATGCACAGCTCAAATGTACGCAATATTAATACTATTAAATTGCTTAAAATTATTGTTAGTGTCATTTTTTGCTGATAATTTGCTTGCTCATTTGCTTTTTTTTTGTTAAAGCTTACAACTTTTAGTTTATGATTTATTGCTTTTCTTATTTTTAATATTAGAAAAAAGTCTAGTATCAGATTAACAGAAAAAATTAAAATATCATTTGAAACAAATCTAAATAAATAGAGAAAAAAATAAGTTGGACTGTAATTTCTATTCGAATTTAAACGTCCAATAATAGGATATAAAAAAGACTCTTGATATATATTTTTAAAAGTTAATTTAATTGGAAAATCGTTGTATTCATTATTAAAAATGGATCTCTCATTATTTATCTCAATTGTAAAAATACTTTGAACATTGAGCATCAAACTAATTATAATTATTAAAGTGAATATAATTATTTTGATATCTTTAAATATGATTTTTTTTCCATTCAACAAATCAAGACGATCTTTGGCTATTAAGGCACTTAAAATATTAGAAGCTGTTTTAATTGAATTGCCAACAAATTCGACAAAAAATTTTTCAATTATTTGAAAAAAGTAAGTTCTTTTTACTGATGAACAAAATATTCCATCATAAAAAATACATATATTGGCCATGTGAAACAAATAGCTTAAACAATAGATTAAATTTAAAATTGAATTAATTGACATTAATTTTAAAAGAAAACAAGAAGTTTTTTTTTTTTTTTTCATCATTTTTTCATCTTGCTTTGAGCAAAGTACCATTATTGTTAAACCATTTGTAATTATTCCAGATAAACAAAAAATTGGAAATAATAACAAGTCAGCAAAACTTATTATTTCGGATTTATAATAAAAGTCATATAGATCTTGTTTGTATTTGATTTTTATATTTTTATCACAAGCCAAAAATAATTGAGTAAAATTACATGTTTTATTTGAAAAAAGACACATAAAAGGTTCGTTTTTAAAAGAGTGAACATGAAACCATAAATACATTAGTGTACATGTGCACATATTGTCAACTTGATTGATTTCTATTGATTTTGTAAACGCTTTAAACAAACAAATGTCATTGTCTGGAAATGCATATTCATATGTGCTATCAATAGCTATTCTCAGTGTCCTATTCTCTTTAAAAATAAGATTTTCCAACCAAATTGAATCAATTGTTAAAAGATTGAAAAAATTTTTCAAATCAATTTTTATTAATTCTAAATTTTCCATTTGTACCAAGGTGTCTTTTTCAATACTATTTAATATGCCTTTCAATACTAAAAATTTTGTGTTTTTGAATAAATTTTTGTTTAATAAATTCGAGCTAAGCTCAAACTTATAAAAAGACAAAACTACATTTTCCAAAATTGTCTCATTAGTAACCGATAAATTAATGAAGCCAAGTTTATTTCTTCTAAGAAATGTTTGCGATATTCCCTCAAAGTGTAAGTATTTTATTTGAACTTTGTCAAATATTAGAGGGCATGTTTGCTCATAGTATTTTACGCTACTTGAAAATTTAAGAGAAAAAATATTCTTAAAAGATGAACTAAAAAAATTTTCATTACATGATATAATTTCTAGTTGATTTTTGTATAAATAAAATTTAGAAAAATGAAATTCAAGCAAAATGTTTGCATTAATTTTAGTGTCGAAAAATTTCAATTTTAAATCAATACCTTTAATGTTAATAAACAAAAGTTCTAGACTTGAACTTTCTGGTGAAATAAAAAGAGAAATGTTTATGTTAAAATTTTCCAAAATAATTGCTCTCTTCGGATTAAAACCTAAATCTAGCACATTAAAGTTGTTAAAAGCAAAGCATTCAAAATATAATTGTGAAAATGAATGAAAACTTGTAAATAAAATACCAAATGTCATTAATCCGTTGGGATTATTAACGAAGTGCTGTTTAAATTCTACTTTTTTCCTAAAATTCAAGCATTTTTCTTCATCTTCTCGTTTAAAAAATATGGAAAAGTTGGTTCCAAAGCAAAATATTGGAATGAACGAAGCTGCCAATGTCATGTATTGAATAAATCTCATTCTTAAAAAAATTGTTTATATGAAAAATTAAAAAAAAAAGCCTTTTCACTGAAATGCTGCACAAATAATTTTTAGAATTGTTTTAATGAATCTTATAGACTCAAAAACATTAGCTAAAATTTTTCTAAATTTAAATCTGAGACTTTAAAAGAATTCGAATTCATGTTGATAAATTAATAAATTATAAATTGCTTTTTTTTTTTTCTAAATTTAATTTGATTTATTCAATTTGTTAAAATAAATAAATTGTGTGAAAATTTTTTTTTAATGTGAAAAAATAAACCGATTCAATATAGAATTAATTAAAAGGTAATATTTCTCAAAAATAAAATTTTATTTATTTGTCTAACATTTCAGTTAATTTATGTATTTTAATTTAAAAAAAAATTCGAAAGAAATTCTATCTATAAAATTTGAAATTAATCAGTTAAGATAATTTTTATTAAATCTAGTAACATATTTTTGATCTAGTTCATTTAGTTTGTTTTGAAAAAAAATATATTCTTATCAAAAATTTAATTACAAAAAACTGATAATTAAATTTAAAATATAAAATGAAAATTTTTATTTTTTTATCTTTTTATCTGATTTTTGATATTCAATTGACCAAAAGCGATGATTGCTTGGTAAAATTAGACAATTATAGTGCTAACTGATAGGCTCATTTTTGGCAAATTATCACAACAGTTTGAATCATAATCAATCAAATAATATTTATCAAATTAATAAAATGTATTTGGCACTCTTCAATGAAACAAGATTAAAAATAGTCTTAAATGATAAGAACCAGATAAAGGCATCTTTTCAACAAGTAAAAGAAATAGGAAGTTTATTAAGTTTATGAAGAATCTTTATTTTATAAGCTGAGGGAGTCAGATTTAATTATTTATATTAGATTTAAGCCTTAAATTAACTACAAGACAATAATAGTCTAAATAATATAATTCGCGGTGTCAAATCAGACAAAAATAATTACATCACAATTATACAGAATTCGGAAGACTCTCAAAATTGAGCAATATGTCGCAAACTACCGCGGAAATTTGTTCAATTGACTATTTGATTTGAAAAATGAAATTCTTGAGGTACATTAAAAAATGATTATCAAAATTTACTCAGAGCTGACATGAATTGATGAAAAAGTTACCAAGTAAATAATTTAGGTTTAAGTTCATCTTTAAATAAAAAAATTGAAAATATTTGTAAAGAATACACAAATAATTGAATTTCTCTGACTGATACAACATATACACTAATTGATGATGAACATAAACGTATGCACATAAACGTATAAATCAAATGTATTGCCAGTTGAAACACATGAACTTGTATAAAATAAGGAACCAATTAATAGTCAAGGGCCAGAAAATTTGTCTTTTAAATTAAAATCAAATTTAATTCTTATTTTAATTTTTATTTTAAATCTATTTTTAATTAATTAAAATTTAACTAAACTAAACAAAAAATTAATATTAAAAAAATAAAAATAAAAAATTAAATATTTCGAGTAAATAGAAAAAAATTTTCAAAACATACTAAAATACTTTTCTTTTCCTTAACAAAACACTGACACCATTTTTAGGTGATCGAACAGCTCCTTCAATTAGCTCAATGTCGC
The DNA here is from genome assembly GCA_006352455.1 of Brachionus sp. 'Tiscar'. Classification (NCBI taxonomy): domain Eukaryota; kingdom Metazoa; phylum Rotifera; class Eurotatoria; order Ploima; family Brachionidae; genus Brachionus; species Brachionus sp. 'Tiscar'. The sequence goes on along the minus strand of VANL01000482.1, from coordinate 27,436 downwards.
TTAGTTTGTGATAAGCTTTAGGTAGAAATTCAAAATTCATAACCAATTTGACCAAAGCTATTTTGAGCTCAATCAAAGCAAATTTCATTCCAATGCAATTTCTTGGTCCATTGCCAAATGCCATAAATGCAAGTGGATTTCTTTTGATTTGGTGTCTTGGTGGATAGAACTCGTTTGGATCATGTGGTCCCCATAGATCAGCATCAAAATGAATGCTTAACACATCAACAGCAATTGGTGTATCAACTGGAATATCAATGCCTTTGATTGTTGTCTTTTTTGTGCATCTGCGTGCAACAACTCTTTTTTTTTTTTTTTATAAATCAAATTAAGAAGAATTTAATTTTTTTAACTTTAATATTTACGAATTTCCAATGGGGTAAAATCTAAGCACTTCTTTGACAAACCAGTCCAAATATTCAAGTTCTTGAACTGAATCTGAATTAATTAAAGATAAATCATTTCCAAACACAGAAGATATTTCATCATGTAATCTTATTTGTTCATCAGGATGAGTGGCCAAAACATGTGTTGAATAGCTCAAAGCCGTGCTTGTTGTTTCATAGCCTGCTAACATGAATAAAATTAAGTTAGCTTTTATTTCCTTTAATAAATTTTAAAATTAAATTCAATTTTTTTTATAATTTACCAAACTGGATAAAAATTTTTTTGTCTCAAAAATATCAAAATTATTGTTTTCCAATCTGGAGTCAATTAAAATTTGAATGTAATCTTTTCGTTTTGCACTCTGGTCTTTTTCTCTAATTTCGACAATTTCTTGAACTTTTTCATTTAGCCAAATGAATGGAATTAATTTTTTTGGATCAACAAATTTGGCCAATATTGTCATTATGATTATTAAATATTCCAAGACAAGTTCTTTGAACTCATGAAAAAAAACACCTAAATATTCTGCAAAGGATAAATCCAATGTTCTCAAAAATATTTCTTCACATTTTTTAAAATATAAATTTTCCTTTTCATACTGCATGTTAATATCAACGCCAAAAGCGCAATTCCAAATGCTATCCATTGTAAATCTCTTAAAATACTCAGACACATTTATTTCAGCATCATTGCCATCTTTATTCAACACATCAATTAATCTATCAGCACAATTCACAAGTATTGGACCAAGCTTTTTTTAAAAAATGAAAAAAAAATTTGAAAAATATTTTTTTGAATTAATTTTCTACTTCTCTTAATTTTGCCGATGAGAATGTCGGGTTCATAATCATTCTCATTCTTTTCCATCTGCCTTTTGTAGAAGTAAACAAATTTGAACTGGGATCGTTTTCTTTTCTATTTAAATTAGCTTTCTAAAATTAAAATAGAATAAAAATTTTTAAATTTTTAATTTTAATTTACTTTTCTAGCAGAAAAATTAGTTGATTGTTTGATAAAGACCTCTTGTATTATGTCCAAATCACTTGTTACAATAACTGGTAAATGTCCTTCAAAATAGCCATAGGTTTTTCCAAATTTTTGAGTCCAATCTCTCAACACTTCAGAATAGTTTTTGTTTTTATGAATTTGTCGAAAATTTCCAAAGAAAAATTCATGTTTTGGAGATTTTAAATTTCGTTTTTTAAAAAAATTGTAAGAAAACCATATTTTACTTTTTTATTTAGCAATGAATAATAAATTAATTTAGCCGACAAGTCATATTTAATTTGATTACCTTATGTAAATGAGGCCAAGACCTACTAGAGATGCTGCAGAAGCCTTTAAAACTATTATTTGTTCTGGTAGAAAATGTCTAGCATTTTCGAACTGATTGAGATAATTCTGTAAAAATTCCAAATCAAAAACCATATTTTTTATATAAAAAACTTCAATAAACATAAAATATTAAATGTTTATTCTTTCATTTTTTCTGCAAAGGTAAATAGTATATGTATCGACGCCCAACAACATTAAAAAAAAAGCTACTTGTTAAGTAATTAATTGAAGCAATTTATTTTAGACAGGAATGAAGAAAATTCTTTTATTTGAACAAAAGCCAATATTTGTTAATTTAAAATTTATTGATTTAAAATAAAAAAAATTTAATATTTAATTAAGTAAATATTTGAAAATTATTTAGAAATTTCTATTAAGGAAAAAAAGATAATCTAAATCTTTCGATTAAATTTTATTTTGAATTAATCGCTCAAAATAAATTGGAAATAATTTCAATTTAGGATCCAAATAATTAACTCTACTCTCAGTTTCGTATGTATTCTCTCTTGTTTGATAAGCTACTTCTGGTTGATGTCCTGGATACGCTACTACCCGATGCACTTAGAAGAAAAAAAAATAGTTTTTCAATCACTCTCAACTAAACCATGGCTTACCTGGTAGATAGGCAGCTTTTTGCTGTAAAGTGCTTGGTGTATACTTGCTGCTGTTTGTATTAAACTCGGAATGTGTGGTCTCGTATGCGTAACCATAGCTCTTAATTAAAAATTAAAACAATTTTTTTCTTGTTTTTATAAATTAAATTGACTTAATGAGACTAGACTAAGTGGTCGATGCTCGCGGACATAATCTCTGTCTTGTCGATCTTCATACCAGTTGTTTTCCAACACATCACATTTGTATCTATTGATGCCAGTTCTGTTCTTGTCCGGATGATGTAAATTCTGCGACATAATTTAGACTTGTTTTGCTCAAGAATAAAACTCAAAAACAAATTGACTTGACTTGACTAAAATAAATGTTTCCATGGATCTTGATTATATAATTTTCAGCCAAAAAAAAAAATAAAAATAAAAAAAGAAACATTTTTTTAAAATTAAAAATATTTTTATTGATAAATTAAAAAAAAAAAAAACGAAAAAAAATTTAAACTAAATACAAGTTGATATTTGGGTTCTATTTGTGCCACATATTAGAGACTTGGTCTGCTCGTGGCTCTCTGATGATGACTTTATTTCGAACTTGTTCTCCTGGGTGTCGAATTTTTCCGATATGCTTGTGGGCGCTTTTTTCCAACATTTTAGCACTTTGCCAATAATGTGACGAAAACCCTCGCGAAAATTCTTTGACATAAACGAGTAAACTATTGGATTAATACAACTATTCACATATGACAGAACAAAAAAGCCGATTCTCAAATACCAAAAAATACCGTGGTTAACATTGGGCAATATTTTAAATGAAACCAGAAGATTGTTGATTATCAATGGTGACCAACTTAGAAAAAATATTGCTATAATGCATATGAGCATTTTTATTATTTGTTTTCGAGTTGAATCATCATCGCATCGCACCGATGTCATTCGCATGTTTTTCTTGGACATGTCGCGCATCATCGAGCCTTTTTCTATATCCTCTGATCTAAAAAAATTTTTTAATAAATTAATTTTTTTTTTTTAAGAAAATTTCTGCAAAATATTAGTAATACTTCATGACTTGTAAGCTAACACTTTCGGTCAATTTTCGCCTCGAGTCGGGCATTTTCCACAATTTAATACATATTTTTGTATAAGTAAAAATCATTATTGATAATGGAACAATGAGAATTATAGATGAGCGATAGATTTCGAATATTTTCCAACTAATAGAGGACCAATTGCGAATACAAATGTAAACTTGACGCTTGATGCCAGTCTTGACGGCTTCTTTGCCCAAAACAACAGGAAAAGCGGCCACCATTGAAAAATTCCAAATGAGCAAGATGATTATTTTTGCCCGCCTTCGCGTACAAGTGTACTTAGCTCTAAGTGGATGCAAAATAGCCAAATATCTTTCCAAGCTCATCATGGTCAAGTTGATGACCGAACATATGGCCGTAAAAAACTGCATATAGTTAAACACCTTGCACATAGCCGGACCAAAAAGCCATTCGTTTGTGAAAAATTCTGTTATCTTATTTTAAAAAATAACTTTAAAAATTTTATTTTATTTATTTTATATAATTGAAATAAATGTTTTAAAAAGTGAGTTTTTTAATTACTTTTATTGGGACACAAATAATTATCAAAAGTAGATCAGCAGTGGCTAGACTAAGCAAGAACAAATTGGTGATACTTTGTAATTTTTTTAGATAGATGATGGAAAAAATGACAAGCAAATTGCCGAAAAATCCGAGTATAAAAGTAAGCGAATAGATTAGAACTGACGGAATGAATTTAACAAGCCATTGTAACATGTATTTTTGTTCATCCATATTAAACATGTCATAATCCAGATCGTAATCAATTGATTTGTTCAGCATAAAAGTCATATTTCTCATTTTTAGACTTTACAAATAAAACACAAAAAAAAATAAATAAAAATTAACAATTTTTTTTTTTTTTTATTGATTTTTATTAATTGAATAATTTTATCTAAGATAAACATTAAATAAATTAGATTTTTATTTTTTTAAATGTTAATTTGTTTAACTTAAGGAGAAAAATTTAAATTAAAAAAAAACTAACTTCATAATCTGCGTAATAGTGTATTTTTCTTCAAACGAACGGAAATAAATTAGATTCAATCGGAGATAAAATCAATTATCTAAAATGTCAAAAAAAACAGCTTTGGCAAATAAAGTACCTAAATTTAAATATCGCTTTGGGTCGGTAATGATTAATTTTACTTTAGTTGTTGTTCTTGTTGCATTTTTTTATTTTTCTATGTTAAAGCAGCAGTTATAAATCATTTAAGGCATTTTAGCTTAACTAATTGATCATTTAATAAATGATGAGCACATATTAGCAATTTATTAGATCTAGCGATTGATTGAGACCATTGTGAGATCAAATCCCTTCCCCAATCAGGCTAGCAATCTAGCATCAAAGGAAATTGAAAATTTTTTTGACTGATGTGAAAAATGTGCGCCTAGTCATGCAAAAACCGAAGCCATTTTGCATAATTTTCACCTAATTTAACATGAACCTGAAGGTACTTGAATCTGTGGGGAAAATATATAACAAGTTGAATTAATTTCATTAATGCTATTTGTGTAATAAAATATCCTTCCGAAATTCATTGACGCATGTTTTTTTTCTAATAATTTATCTGACGACTTCTAATCAAATAAAAAGAGAGCTAAATTTTGATCAAAATTTTAACTTCAAATATTTACCTAATTAGGCTTCAAGAGATCTTAAGTTTGATAACTTGCAGTTATTTGCTTAAATTTAGATCTCGTAAACGTCTTGATACAAGCGTCATACAGTCAATAGATTTATCAAATTAGCTAATAACATATGCCTAGTAATTTGATCCATCAGGATTCTTAAAATCTCCTGGCTGATCTTGATTCATAAAAATAATTGTTTTTTATTTTTCCTCAAAAAATAAATGATTGTCTAGATAAATATAATTAAAAAAAAAAAAGATTAAAATTATAAGTTTAGTAATTTTTTTATTTTTTTTAAATGAAAACTACACCCCCCCCTCTCTTCCAATTTTCTTATGAGAAAAATAGAAATTTAATATTTTGATTTGATTAAAAACTTAATATTTTCAATAAACAATTGAATTTAATAAATTAAATATTCTACAATAATGCTGATTGCGAATTACATTTTTGAAAATGAATTTTTCTAATTTTCAGATAAGTAAAGATCAATTTGTCTAAATTGGCTTTCTAGGCACTAATGTTTCCTTTTCTTTTTTTTTAAAAAAAAAACAAATTTTGTTAATCACGTGATTAATTTTGAGATCAATTCTTAGATTGGTCGCACAAATTCAAGTTTTCAAGCTTCATAAAACAATTTCTTTAGTAAATAAAAAAAATAGGTCCTTTTGACAATAAAATTTTATTAGTCTTTAAATAATAAATTTGCTTAGCACTTTGAAAATTTTATTTTTAATTAAACTTTATTTTCTTATTTATTTTATTAATGAGAATAAAATATGCCAAAATATTCTTCTTGCTATTTGACAATGTGATGGCATTTGGTAAAAATCAATTTAAAAACTATTATTAATTCCACCCACATAGAATAAAATTTAGATTTTTCTTTACCAGGATTAAAATAGAAAAGTTTTATGCACAGCTTTTCTTTCTTTTTACTCAGGCTCAATTAGTTTATCTTTTAGTTGTTCAAATTTTTGATGCTTGATTTGATCATGCGAATATATTTTTTTAAAGAAAAATATTGTTTATTTCGATCAAAAATGCAGATAAAAATTAAACCTCTGATTACTATAAGCTTTCAATAAATCTCTTAAATAAAAGTCTTGTTCAAGTATTAAAATAATTGGTAAATGTTATATTTTTGATGAAATTTCTGTTTGAAAAAGTTAAACGGAAGCTTTAAAGTTTAATTTAGAAAAAAGAAAACAAGTTTTTTTCATCGTATGTAATGGAGTTAATAAAAGAAAAATAACAATAAGAGAATTTTTGAAATAAATTTTTTTTATTGATGATTAACTAGAATTTTATACATTTGGAATAAATTAGTCGGGCTAAAAATTTAATTCAAATAAACAAAATTTATAGTAGTACTTGATCTAAAATTCAAATTTCAACTCAATGCTTGAATATTCTCTGAACAAATTAAGTCTATTTATTTTCTACTAGTGTAAAAATAAATATGAAATCTTACAAAATCAAATGATAAAATGAATTATCATCAGTCTTATGGTGGCAATAGACAGATTGAATTACTTTTTTTTCAGTCATCTAAGCTCATTTATTCAAACCTAAAAAGATTAAAGTTAATTAGATTGGATTATTTTCGCTTTGATAAAAAAAAAACTGAATATTAATTTCTTCTACTGTCTTTTTCAGATCTCTTCCATTTATTTATATTAATTTCTTATTTTTTTTTATTAATTTTTGAAGAGACAAATTAAATTTTTAACTCGGAGTTCATTTTGCTGTAAGATATTATTATTTTTTCAATAAGAACTTTAAAATTGCTTTCAAAATTAATCAAAAAAAGTAATAATTGCTCAATATGACTTAAATTTAGTGATAATATGATATAAATGAAATGAATTCTCTTATCTAAATAAATTACTTTTCAAGAGAATTTTTGCAAAATTCAATAGCTATTTTATAAATTAAATTTAATAGTTGAATTATTTTATTAAAAATATTTCTTAATTAAAAATAATTCGTTAATTTCAAATAATTGAATATTTTTTTTACAGTCAAAAAGTTCACTTAATGCAAAAAATGAATGCTTATTTAAAATAAATATTTATTGTTAGTTTTTTTTTATCAATGCCAAGCTAATGTTTCTCTAAAGTAAAAATTAAAATTAAACATCAAAATAAGTTAAATATATTAAAAATAGAACGAGTTAAAAATGGCAAAATTTTAAATTTGAAAAATTAAATTTGATCAAAAATTTTGATATTGTAAATTTCAAAAACCAAAAGAACAAAAATTCTTTCAATTTTGATAAATCAAAATTTATAAAAATAAAGTTTGTTTAATGTTGCACCTTTTTTACCTAAAAAAAATCTTTATTTTCTTTTTTTTTTGGGTGAACCAAATCAATAATCAATTTAAATTTTAATGATGATTTATTTTTTGTCTTTTATTTTCATAAGAAAAAATATTTTAGGTAAAAAAGGTGCAACAAAGTTTGTGGCACAATGTTAGAGTATTTCTTATAAATTTTGATTAATCAAAATATAAAGTTTTTTTGTTCTTTTGGTTTTTGAAATTTACAATACCAAAATTTTCCTCTGCCTTAAAATTTAAAATAGATATATTGAAAAAAAAGGGGTTTCATACAACACATTTTCAAATATTTGAGGATTCAGGAAAAAAAGAAAAAATAATAAGTTGTCAATTAGATTATGAAGACGAGTTTTCCATATATCTTGATTTGAAGCCTGCTTTATATTCTTCCACCATTTTGACAATCAATCGAATAGAATAACTTAATCTAGCCTTAATACAATACTTGCCAAGATTTTAATTAAATTCAAGCTTGAATTTGAACGTACTTTAATTTCTTCAATCATTCTAGTAAAGATTATTTTAGTATCAAATTTAATAATTTTTAGGTCACCGTTTCTATTTTCTTTAACATTGTTAATAAAAATAAAAAACTTTTAAAACGACTTTTAAACTAATATGTTCATTTTCCACTTTTTTAATTCACCAAATTGCTGATTCATCTTATTTCCAAGATTTCCAGACAGATTAAGACATAAATTCTAGCATTGTTTTAAATAAAAAAGCAATTTTATTTGATTTAAAAAAAATTAAAACCTTCATTGTTAAAAATATTCTTAATGGCATACACAGTATTTTTTAATTTGGAACTTTGGTATGGATCGGCCTCCATTTTAGTTTAAATTCAAATATTCATAGTTAAAAAAAATAAGTTTTTATAATAAAATAAAAATATTTTCTTTTTTTTTTTTTATTTTACATGCAAATTTATATCAAATTTAGACTTGGTTTTTGGTCTTGTGTTCACAAAATGGTGAAATTCTGTGGGGGATAACTTTTCTAAGTTTTCTTTTAACAGATAGGTCCGTGTTTCAGTAATAATCTCTTTCAAGTATGTAAGTTGAATGTGAACGCCATTCATTGTGTATGCCATTATTTTTATCAGTGTTTTTTAGACGGCATTTTTATAGCAATTTTTTCAATTATATATTTACCAAAAATTTAATTGTTCCATTTAAGGTTAAAAATGCTTACTAAATTCTATTCTTGTAACTAAATATTACCTTAATGAAGGCTTCAATTTTCTCATATTTTTTTCTCTTTTAACACTCAAAACCCGAAGGGGTTTTTTGGACCCTTCGTGCTAAATTTTCTTTTTATATATTTATATTCCATGAAAATAAGCATATTTTACAATAAAAATATTTTTTTATGATTTTATTAATGAGATTGCAAAAAAAAAAATTTAAAAAATGATTACATTTATTTAACCAAATACAAATAAGAGATATAAGAGTATAAGGTGCCGAAATAACTGCTCAGGTGTTTGAGTGTTAAAGAAAAAACTAAAATAAATAAAAAAAATTACAAACTAAATAAACTTTATTTCAATAATTAAATGCTCAAATTGTTTTAAATTAGAAGAAGGAAAAAAACAATTTACAATTTATTTCTATATTATATTATATGAAAAAATATTTATTTTTCTTTATAATTTATTTTTTTACAAGTTAAATTTTGGGTAATTTGGGAGCAGCGACTAACGGATTGCTTTGTTCGATCAGCTTGCGACCCTCGGTCTTGTAATCATAGGTACATGAATGAGCCTCGGCATTTCTGTGCTGGGTACAATAATTGTTACCACATCTTAAAATTAATAAAATTTTTATGAAAAAAAATTCTCCAATTTTTAAATGACACCTACCTGCACATATAGGACGAAGCTAGTCCGGTTTTTTTCTTACAATAATAACAATATCTGCCTAGATCAGTGACTTTTTTTTTAACTTCATTTAATCCAATGCTATTTAGATTATTCGAACTACCGGCAATTAGAATATTAGCATCGTTGGCTGAGTGATGAACACTAGTGCTTGTTACAACAGGCGGAAGTTTAATACTAGACTTGGACGGTTGAACTAAATCGTTAGCAGACAACGATAACTGTTTTTGTTTGGCAGCCGAGTATATTCGGTCGGAATTTTTGTCAACAACAACAGGCGCTAAAATTTGATTTGGCTGATATGGTTTCAATATCGAGGCCGAATTTGTTAAATTTGTTTTTAACATCTCTAAACGATTGGCACTTTTCAATATTGGATTTAATTGATTGTGCTTTTTATCTGGCAAAGTAGTTATTGTTTCATGTTCAATGTTTGACTTTGAATACAGCGAGTCTAATTTACTCAACGGTTTTTTATTACTACTTGGCTTATAATCGGCTTGTCTATCATCATTGACACTAAAACTTACTTTTTTATTCGAACTAGACACTATTCTATCTGTCTCTTTTATGTCGTTTATGTCTTTGTCTGGCATTGATGATTTTTGCACCGATTTCTTTCTATCTAAATTAACAGTTTTTACATAAATAGTCGTTGGTGAAAACGATGCTATTTCATAGCGTTTCGATCTTTGTTTTCTATTTAATTTTGCATCGTTTTCATCATCATTTTTACGACGTCTTTGAATTCTAATTGTTCTATTCTCTTGGTCCATTTCTTCTACGTTTTCGCTTTTAGACACCTTCGAGTCAACTTTGCGTCTATTTTTTATATACTCCAATTTCGAGCTAAGAAGACCGTTTTTGTTTATTCGACCCGAGTATGGTGTTTGCAATTGTTCGTTATCAGTCGGAGTATTGAGCGTAGGCAAAGCAGTTGTTGCCAATGAGGACGGTATGCGATTTTGTGTAGGCGAAGCGCTTGGCTGTTGATCTTCGTTAAGCAAACATTCGGATTTGTTTAAAATAAGCTCATCTTCGTCATCGTAGTCTTCATCGTCGTGAGCAAATTCGGCGTCTAAATTGCTATTGTTTTTATTGTTGTTCTCGCTAGAATGGCTAAGATTTGGATAATACTGGTTGTCTTCTTCCTCGTCGTCATAGTCCTCTTCGTCATCATCGTCGTCATCGTAGTCCTCGTCGTCGTCCAAATACTCGTCAGCGTACTCGTCATCGCTTATTTCGTCATCATCCACTTCGTTTGCTTCGATTTCGCCGGTCTCTTCGATTTCCTTGTTTTGATTCACCACACAAGCGCTTTTTCTACTTGTAGTTCGACTCTTTTTTTTAGCCGAGTCGGCCTTCTGCTCATCTGTTTGGCTCTTTTTGGCTTCGCCAACTTTGTCTGCTCTCGATCTTAATTTTTGTTTTATCAGCATCATTTTTTCCTTGGTCTTGAGGTTTTCGGTGCTTGAGGATTTTTTTCGTTTGCTTAGCAATTTTAGCTGTTTGGGACGGGTAGAGATCGATTTTTGTGAATTAAGGTCTGTTGTTGAGCCGAATGTTGCACCGGAGAGGATGTCTTCAAGATTGTTGGCCAAACTAATTGTGTCTTGGTCGGCCTCGTCGTACGGCACATACATCGACGCCGCACTTAAATTAAGACAAAGTTTATGTCATCTCAATATCCAATTTTTTAATAGATTTTTTTTTTCTAATTAAATTTAATAAACTATTTAATAAACGTTTATCTTAGAAAAAAATTCATTTAGTCTTTACTAAAAAAAATTAATCTTAAAAAATATTTTGAAAAAAAAAAAAAATATATTCCTTCATTATTTTGTTCATAAAAGATTTTTTTAACACTAGAAGCACCAAGGTCTCTTTTTGATTATTTACTAAGTTTTAATTCAATAGTCTGAAGAGATTAAAACTTGAATTAACATTGATTTTCACATGATGCTTAATTTTTTTAAATTGACTATATAGAAGCACCAAAAAGGGTCAAATGACTCCTATTGAAATTTTATTCCAAAATTATTCCAAAAGCTCTACCCATTCTGCATCCCCAACACCTAAAAGTGTACGTAAAAGAGCCCAAAGTTTAGATGATCAAGAAAATAGTTCTCCAAAGCCTGTTAAGTGTCAAATTCGCGTTTGCAACAATAATAAAACTAATTTAATCTGTACAAACTGTAATAAATCAGTATGCGAACAATGTACAACGGAACGTGTGATTATTTGTAAAAAATGTGAGAAATAATTTTTATAAGAATCTTTTTTTTTATTACATGATTTAAAGTTGATATATGATTAATCTAATATATTTTTTTTATCGAATAAAGGGTATTGTGAATTTCAATAACAAAAAGAACAAAAATTTTTCAATTTTTGATAAATAAAAATTTACTAAAATAAAATGCATTTAAAAAAAATACTGCAACTTAGTGCAACAAACTTTGTTGCATCTTTTTAGCCTAAAATAAAAAATTTATTTTCTTTTTTATAGGTAAACTAAATCAATAATCAATTTATAAATTATTGATGTTTTATTTTTTGTCTTTTATTTACATCAGAAAAATTATTTTAGGTAAAAAAGCTGCAACAAACTTTGTTGCACTAAATTGTAGTATTTTTTAAGATATATTTTATTTTAATAAATTTTGATTTATCAAAAAAGGAAGAATTTTTGTTCTTTTTGTTTTTTAATTTCACAATACCGAATAAAGCCTTAAAAAATCTTTAATTTTAAAAAGAGTCATTTGACCCCATTTGGTGCTTCTAGTGTTAATAAATTAAAATCTAAAAAAAATTTTTTTCCTATCTATTATTTAAAAAAAAAATTTAGTTTTTGTTTTTAAAAAACTCACCTTTCAATTAGTAACAAATACAATTCATTTAATTCAAAATAAAAATTTATTCATTTCTAAAGAGTAGCTTTAATTTAAAAAACCTAATTTTAATTAAAAAAAAATGTATTTTTATTCAAGCCTCAAGTCAAATTAATCTTAAATCAGCCTAAAGTTACAAATTGAATTTAGAAAAAAAATAGTCTAGATTTATCATTTTAGAAAAAAAAATTTTCAAGGTAAAAAAAAAAACAACCTAATTTATATATAATGAAAAAATAATTATAAAAAAATTAACATTTGACTAGATAAAGTGAAAATTTTAGGAAGCTAAATAAAAAATAAAAACCTCATAGCGCCAGAAACTGGCGAATTGGCTTCACCACGGTCAATAACTCTGAGCAAATTGAGATGATCACCGTCTCGAAAGAGCAATAATGTTACATGTTTGTTTGAGTGTGAATCACCACTATTCCACAAAGTCGAGTCATCGTGAATTTCCATCAAGTCAGAGACATCGCGCAGCAATGCATCTTCTGTGGTCACTTGGAAAAAGTAAAAAATTACATACAAATATTCAAATAGAACAAAACAAGTACTTCTTCTAGTGTTTATTGGTCCTCCACGAATAGCAATCACCATTCGTATAGTCGCTCCATTTGGAATGCTGTAATCATGTAGACTGCATTTGTCCTCGAGTTCGCTTGACTGCCAAATCAAATGCTGGTGCGATATGGGTATTCCCTCATGGCGCTGTATCTTGGCTTTGACCGACTGCACTGATTCGTGCGGGGAGACTTTTAGAGAAAATGTGGTACCGGCTAATGTTTCTATATTAATATCAATCATGTACCGGCTCAGACTGTACATTTCTAAATTAATTTCAATCAAAATTTAAAAAAAAAAAAATTCCAATAATAATGGAATGGAATTCAAAAGCTTAAGCAATAAAATAACTTAAAATTATTATAATAAGATTCAACTATTTCATGAGTTGGAAAAATTTCGTCGGAACAACAAGAATAATTTAGCTTTTTTGCGTTGGAATTATGCTAAGATTTAAATTTATAAATATTACATAAAATAGAACTTTTACGTCCTCGATATTTTTGTTGCTAGCTGGTGTGCCGTGCATAATTCAATGACGGGTCTAGGCTCTATTACGCGCTTAGTTCTTTGGCCACAAGATTAAATTTTCATTAAGAAACTTTTCAAGTTGATTTTTTCGGTTTCTAAGAACGAGAAAATTTCAAGTGTAGTTCTTCTTGCCTTGAATATTTCCTAGGCGACGTTTCAAAAAAAAGAAAAATTTCCTTACTCCAGTTCGACTTGAACCCAAGTACTTATAAATGAAAAGATTATTTTCAAAGCTTTCAACTTTTTTAAAACAATAATTAAATTAATAAAAATTAATTTAAAATATTTCAAATTTTTACAACTATTTTTAATAAATATTTCAACAAAAATTCAAAAAAAAATTTTTCTATTTTTTCTCAATAAATTAAAAAAAAAGGAAATTTTTTATTTTTAATTTTTTTATTTTTTTTTAACTAAAATTGTTTTCTAGAATAAATTGTTTTATAAATTTTATTAAACATAAAGTTTAAATTAAATGATCGCTATTTATTTTGATTAAGAACTAAAATATTCATAACAATGAATTTTCCTTTTGCTTAAGTAAGTTTTTTTTTTATTTACAAGCGCCTTTTGGAATTTTTTTTTAATTTAAACCTGCTTAAAAAAATTAATTCTTAAAAAATGTTGTTTTTTTTTGTTTTTAAAAATAAAAAAAAACAATAGAGTTGATTGAGTTTGAAATTTTATGCTAATCATTTTTGGTAATTATACCAATTTTTGTTATTTAGAAAAAAATACATAGTTTAACAAAAAATTTTATTTTTTTAATTTAAAATTTGTTCAAAAGCCGGAAAACTCTGATTAAACCGGACTTATTAGCTAAAGCTAGTAAGGACATGTGACCAGAGCTATGTAGATTAAAGGCGACTGAGCTGTCTAATTGGTATTCGTTATTGATGATTAGCTTATTTGGTCTTTGGAGGTTGAAAAGACTACAGCCTGTTGGATCTAATGCGAACAAGATCGAATTATTTGGCTCTAGAGACAAAAAATTCTCATTATTTGAAAAATTGTCCATCTTCGAGCTAAAATCAAGCTCAAACTGATCCTCAATATTCCAAATGTAAATTTGATCACAAGTCACTGTAAGCAAGATATCATTTTTTTGGTTTATTTCTATGTTCAGAATTGGTTCGTTATGGCATCGCTGGGCAACTATTATTTCTTGTCTATGTGAATCAAATAATCTTACAAAGCCATCTGAACACGCCAATATAAGTCGTTCTTGAAAAAATTCTACACAACTAGTTATTTGAAAAAATTCAAACAAAGTTGATTTTAATTGATTTAAATTTTTTGATAATTCAAATAAAACAACTTGACTACTTTTGTCTATGTCTCTCAATTGAACAACAACTAATTTATTGTTACTAATTGAATAGATCAATTTAATATGGGGATATTGTTTGTTTAGCACAAGCTCTTGAACTATTTTTTTTATACTTAAATCATATACTTTTAGGCTATTTTGCATAGTTCCTAAATACAAAATATTTGAATTTACTCTGTCCCATTCGATTGTTTGCACAAAACTCTTTGAAATAGTGGTAACTAAACTGCTAATTGGGTTCACAATAGACCAAACTAAAAACAAAAAATATTTCTTTAAAATTAAAATTTTGAACACTTAACGTATTTAGTTGTCAAGATGTGGCTTAATGTGGGCACACATATTTTTTCTAATACAGGTATATTAACAGATTTGTTTCTATTTAGCTTTAGACAAAAATTTCAGCATTTACATTTACATGAAAAACAATAAAATAATTTTATTTTTCTTATAATAAATATTAAAAAATTATTGTTTTATTTGTTATTTTAATTATTTTCTAAATTTTGAAAAGTAATTTGAAGACTCTAAAAAATTAATTAATTTAATTAAACTATTTAAAAACAATGAATTTCAGTTTATTTGAAAAAAAAAATACACTGACATTAATAAAATAGAAAATAATCTTTGTCTATATGTAATTTAATAAAATTGAAAAATTTTATCATTTAAGTAAAATGATCCAAATGCGTATTTAATTTTTTTTTATTAGGTTATGAGAAATTTAACTTTTAGAATATTTAATAAATGAAAAATGCCTTTTTTTGTTGTATAAATTTCACTCGTAACTTTCAGTAAAAGAGATCTTGTTGGTATTGTGAATTTCTAGAACAAAAATAACAAAAAATTTTCACTTTATTGATAAATCAAAATTTATTAAAATAAAATAATTTAAAAAAAATACTGCAACTTAGTGCAACAAATTTTGTTGCAGCTTTTTTACCTAAAATAATTTTTCTGATGTAAATAAAAGACAAAAAATAAAACATCAATAATTTATAAATTGATTATTGATTTAGTTTACCTATAAAAAAGAAAATAAATTTTTTATTTTAGGCTAAAAAGATGCAACAAAGTTTGTTGCACTAAGTTGCAGTATTTTTTTTAAATGTATTTTATTTTAGTAAATTTTTATTTATCAAAAATTGAAAAATTTTTGTTCTTTTTGTTCTAGAAATTCACAATATCGATCTTGTTAGTCATAAATAAAATTTTTTAATGAAAAAATATTTTCTTATCTAATTTTTTCAATTATAGCATAAAATGAATATCAAAAATAAACCTTTTATCATTCCATCAATGTCAAGCGAAGCAAAAAACTTCAAATCATAAGATATTTTTATCAAAATAATGGAAGACTTGTGCTCTGTTAGATCTTCTTGATTTACTGTTACGTAAGGCTGATTTTCTGTTTCGTTCGAGCTCTCTTCTGTCATATTATCACTGTTTACGACCAATTTTTCATAGCTACTTTCAATATTTGAATCATCATTTAATAACTCATTGGCAATAAGACTCAAATTTTTAATCTCTTTGCTTTTATTTTGTTTATTGCCTTTTAAATTTTTAATAAGTCCAATTAGGCCACTACTAGACTTGGTAGTCAAATCTTGATTTTTGAATTCAAACTCATCATTCAATTCAGATTGCAGATAGTCTTGTTCGAATGAATCATAATCTGTCGATGTGGACGAACATTTTATATATTTGGACCAGAATGCATCTTCTTCTTGGTAGTTTAACAAACGAGGCATTTGAAGTGATTGGAAAACAATTGATAAAAAATTCTGCAATGAAATCATGAATGTATCGATCCAATTTTTGTTAAAATAAATGCTAAATTGGGCCGAGTCTTGTGGATTTTTTGTAAATGGCAAACAGAACCATTCTTTCCATTCGTTTTGAGATTGAACTTTGGCAACGTAATTTTCAAAAAATTCCAAACATTTTTCTGTTTTGTTTGTTTGAACTGCATGAACAAGATAGTATCGCATGAGAAATAGTTCGTATTTGCGCGATATGGAATGAGATGAGCCAATTTTAAGTGAAATGCGAGTGAAATATTTTTGGTCCAAAAATGTCCATAAATCAAGTAGACTAGCCAAATCGTATTGATGAATATAGGATAGCAGCATGTCGGTTATTTTGTCTGGACGAAACGATTTTTCTTTGTCTGTTTTAAGTTCGTGTTCAAAAGCTCTAAGAGATGAATTAAAGCCTCGAAACAGGAGATACTCTTTGATTAGATCGTCAAGTAGACCAATAGATGAGGCACTACTCAAACCGGATAGAGCAGCATTTTGAATCAAACTTTGGCTCTCCATTATTTTTGAATAGCTAATTCTAATTTTATCGCTTAGAATACATATAAAGGCGGCTGGGGCAAAAAAGAAAGCAAGTCATGTGATTAAATAGATAAAAATAGTGAGAAAATCTCAGGGTTAATGCTTATTTTTTAAATTAAGATAAATTAAAATTTTTTCATGAATGTTTTATTCTCTCATTATCAATAACTAAAAATGTCAGTTAAGCATGTTATTTTTTTTAAAGCATATATTTTAAGATGAATTATCAACTTTAGCTAAAACTTGTTAGACTTCATTTAGGATAAAAATTTATTTTTAGTTAATTTTTTTTTTTTTCTAATTTTGAAAAATTTTTAGTTTTTTAGAAAAATAAATTTTATTTAAATTTTCTATTATTTAAAAATAATTTTGAAAAAAATGTTATGTTGGATTATTTATTCTTTATGGTGCAATTTCTAGGATTTGATTTATTGAATATAAATATTTGAATACTAAGAATTATATTACAATAATAAGAAATCTATTTTAGATGAAAATTCCAGTATCAAATTTAAATATTTTAGATAATTGAGCCTTTGTAATTTTTTTAACACATTTTAAATTTTTAAATAAATGTGAACAATTAAATTTGATCAAAAATTTTACTTTGCCAAAATTATTACCTCAATTAAAGGATTTTAGATGATCTTTTGTGAAATCGAAAATCATGTTTCGAAATTGATCCAAATTGAATGATTTATACAATTAGTCCGTTTGGTAAATAATAAAATAAACCTTTGCCATCACATCCAACTTTACTTATGCTCATTTATGGAAACTTGAAAATGACAGGAAAGAAAAGCATCAGATTCTCTGGTTAGACGAAGATTATTAGAAAGAAAACTCGAATGGAAATATATGGTTAAAAAACCAAGTCATTTGTTTAAACTTATTCACAATATCTTTTAAAAATCATATAAAAAATTTTTTGAAAATTTTTAATTTAAAACTTTATTGTGTATCCCATGTAATGGAATTTTTTAATTTTTTGATTTTGAAAAAGTTCTGGTTAAATTTTGTTTAAATTTGGGGAAAAACTATTAATGCGTGTCACTGATGATCCTCAGCCTAATTTTCTGGTCCTGACTTCATCAAGAAGATCATTTGTTGTCATTAGATGTGTTGGTAGAAATGCGATGGTGAGCTTCTTCTTGTCTAGTTTCTTCGATTTTTTATTTTACTAAAGATAATTTAAAATTTTTCATTAATTTCTTAACTTTTTCACATTACTTCTTTTGTCTACAAAAACGCTTTAAAAAATTTCCTATCAAATAAAAAAAGAAAATAAATAAAATTTCATTTTTAGTCTCAAGTCAAGTCCAAGTCCGGACTCTTTTTTTTTTTAAATGTTGGCTAACCGGTGACTTGACCACGAGTCAGTCGTTTTATCAAAAATTTTTTTAAAAAAAGTCCGAGCCAAAATCTTTTATCTTTTAAATTTTTTAAAATTAAACTCAGCCAAATAAAAAGCATCGGGAATCTATCAGTCAGAATCATGGTCAATTAAATGATATTTTTGTCGTCCCAGGTGGTTATTATTGAAGCAAAGCAAGTTTTGGACTTTAAACGACTCTGATTTTAATTATTAAAAAATTTTATTAAATTAAATAAATGAAGTGTTAATCAGTCGACTACAATAAGGACACTAGTCTGTTGATTAATCTTGAAATTGAAAAAGCTTTGAAAAATTTCCTATCAAATAAATAAATAATAAATAAAATTTCATTTTTTATAATTTATTTATTTTTATTGATGTTTATTGAAATTTTTTTTAAAACAATAAAAATAATTAACAAATAATTTAAATTGTTATATAATAGGCTGTAACATATTAAAACAAAAAAAAATGTATATTTATTTACACATACACTGGTTGAATTCACTCGGAAATAAGCTTTTTTTTAATACTGTCAAAAACTGAAAGGAAAAAAATAAACTATTCAATGACAACTGTTACTTTTTTCTTTGAAAAAATCATCATCATCATAATCATTGTCATTATGACCATTGTGTTCAACATTATTGTTATTAGCCTCGGACTCGTTGTCAATCATTTGTTCATTGTTATCGTTTAGATGGGCCTCATCTTCGTCTTCATCTTCATCGTAACACTCATCGACAAACTCGTTCTCGTCCTGATAATCATAGCTTTCACTATTGTACTGTTGTGTACTTGACAATTTTCTCTTTCGACTTGATTGTGTCATTGACGATGAGGCCGATGACGATGTTGACATGTACGAATTTGGCTGTGTATTAATTGTTTGCAATAGTTTATCAATGAGCAATTTTCTATTTACTTCGCTCTCTTTTCGTTGAATTTCAATTTGAGATTGTAAATTTTTGGCTTGATTTATCATATCTTGAGCCATCTTAAAATTAAAATTAAAAAAAAAAAAAAAATTTTTCTCAATTTACTTGTTCTAGTGTGTTCCATTTGTTATCATCATTATCCTGTATTTTATTTATAAACCTTACTAAATCATCGGTCGAGTTCAATTGAGTATTTATAGACAATGTTTGGTTTGTGTTCAATTTTCGGTTATTTGACGTGGAACAAAGCAGCTTGTGTATGGGCGAAGTTGAATTTTGAGGCGAGTTGAACGACAAATCAGCCATTAGAGTGGGCGGTTTGAGACTTAAAAATTTTTTGAATGCATTTTGTGCGACTATTTCGTCTTTTTTGCGTCGTCTGTATCTCATAAACGGCTTAATGGGCCCAACAAGCGACTCGTTTTGATTGCACACAGCACATGAACACGACACTGCATGACAAGTCAAAATGCCGGCGTCCAATATGGCCAAAATTTGTTGTCCGCCAGCTTTAAGCGTGCGCTTCCAGTCCCTGCAATTACCTTTGCCACAATAGGTCTCAAACTCAATGGGAGTCATCCATTTTTCGCTTTTTTCACCAGCGTCTACTGAGTCAATTAGCACTTTAATGCAGCGGCCTTTTCCGCCCGAGCCAAATTTTTTCTTATGCAGCTCGGCTACGATTGAATTGCAGTTTACTTGAATCACTTCGTCATAGAGTATTTTTTGGTCGAAGTTAAAGTGTTTGGTGGGATTTTTGCGCGTAGAGTAAGTGACCGGCTGATTGTCGTCGTCTACAGGCGGCATTTCGTCCTCGTCGTCCTTATCGACGAGCACGCCCGAGTCAACTAGCAAGTTTGTATAGTTTATTTGATTGATATGAGGCAATTGAGGCAGCGTCTCGAGCTTTGTCCTGAGCTTCGAGTTCGAGTTGAACGTAGTCACCATTTGATCAAAGTATTTGAATTTAAATGGCGTTCTTACACTTCAAATAGACTGTTCAAGCAAAAAAATGCTATGTTTGTGTGTGTATGTGATTGAGTGAGTGTGTGTGTGTGTATGTGTGTTTGAGAAAATCGCTTGCAAATAATTAAACGTTAAGAGCGAAAATTTTTTATGTTGCTAGTTTTTTTCTCTCTTTTTCTCTCTCGTTATATGTAGTTGTTTTTGAACGCTTTTTGTTGAATTTATTTTAAATCATGTGACTGTTAGATGTTGTGTCGTTTGGGCTCTAATTTGAGCGATAAATTAACTAGGTCTCTGCTCCTCGAGTCCATTCCACTCGTTTCATAGTCGACGTAGCCTATCTTTAGTTTCCAAGCGCGCCGTCTCTTTGGCAATCAAAACCAGGCATCCATTAATATTTATGTCATATTATCATAATTAATTTTTGAAAGAATTATTTTTGGTTTTCGCTGGGACATGGTTAAGACACAATACACATATCCACTTTTACTTTTTAATTATTATGTTGTTTTATTGATTTTTCCCGTCCTGTTTGGGTTAATAATTCAATATGAATTTAATTTCAATCAGACACTTAAAATCTAATAATCTAGATTTTTCAACTTAAATTTGATAATTAGTATTTAAAAATAAAATTCATTTTTGCTTGAAAATAACATGTTTTATTATAAGAAAAAAAAATTTAACATTTTATTTATTTTTTTCTTATTTTTTTTTCATGTCAATTAATTTTTATTTAAATTTAATTTTAGAGTAATTATGGCTATTCACATTATTTTATTACATCAATTTAGGAAAATCATAGAATAAAAAAAAATTAAAGATTTAAATTTCAAATTTTTTGAATCAAACGAGTTAGCAGTAAATAATTTTTTTTTAAAATAATATATCAAGAAATGATAACGTTGCATACAAATTGATTTTGGCATCTTCTCTTACCATGCATATTTTATTCTTAAATTCTATGGTAATCTAGTCTAAAGGGGTTATGGGTTAATAGGGTGAACGAATTTGAAAAACCCCTAAATCTCCTTCATTTTTAAAGCTACTACCTAAAAAAATATCTTGATATGTAGAACTCGAGGAGAGAAATCGAATTATATGTGTGAAATATTTAAAAAAAAATCGCTATATGCTTTTTTTTCTCTTAAAGTTCGACTACGCCTAATGAGGTGAAAAAGCCTCGAATTAGTGATTCGGAAGAAGGGTGCTTTAAGGCCCTAGGTAATACTTAAGCTCTAACCTATTTCGCTTGTTAGATTCAGCACATGCATGCAAGTATCTAAGAGAATTTTTTTAGAATTTTAGGAAATGTCCTTAGGGATTCATCTAATGGGGTTTTTTTTAGGCCTTAAAAGGTTAAATAGATTTAACCCTATTAGTCAAAAAAATCATCCAATTAGTCCAAATAAGATTCGATTTAACCCATTTAACCGAATAAGGACTATAAAAATGTGAAGTGAAAGCGAAAATAGCAAAAATTAATAACAGAAAATTTGCTGAGTGTCTTACAGAAGAAGAATGTTTAAAACGCCTTAAAGAGCAAGAAGAGGCCAAAAACGCCAAAAAAGCTAAAAAAGGAACTGGAAGAGGAAGAGGACGACCACGAAAGCATATTGAAAGCAAATTGACACCAGGTGAAAATGAAAACTCTTCAGAATCCGAAATATTGTGTAGCTCATGTGCAACAAAGATGGCTGAAGAGAAAGAGAACACGTCAAAATGATAAAAATTATTACTTTCTCTTATTCTTTCTTCTATCTTCTACTCCCAGTGGATTAAAGGCGTCCAAACGTCCCCTCCATTCTACCCTATTCTTAGTGACAATTTCTGCTTGTCCCCATGTGAGTTTCATCTCTCTCAGATCTCTTTCAACTGTTCTCTTCCAGGTCAACTTTGGTCTTCCAGCATTTCTCTTTCCTTGAGGTGTCCAAAATAGTGCAACTCTAGGAATTCTGTTTGTTGACATTCTAAGAACATGACCAAGCCACTTAAGTCGTCTTTTGCGTATAATGTTTCGGATTGGCTCCGACCTTGATCTGTTGTACAGCTCCTCATTTGTAATAACTTTCGGATAGAAGATTCTTAAAATTTTTCGTAGCCAATTGTTATGGAATACTTCGATCTTTTGAAGATCACTGTCAGTCATTCTCCAGCATTCAGATCCAAACAGCAATACAGATTTGACTATAAAGATGACTATAGTATTACTATAAAGATGTAATTTAGTCCTCAGTCGAAGAAATGATGATTTCCACATATGCCTTAATTTGAAGAAAGCAGTTCTGGCCTTCGTTAATCTGTTTCGAATGTCTTCTTCGCAGCCACCACTTATGCTAATCACGCTTCCTAGGTATGTAAAGCTGTCGACGCATTTAAGATTTTCGTCTCCAACAGAAATTGGTGCATTGAGTTTTTTGTTTATGCACATAACTTCTGTTATTCGGGTGTTAATCTCTTGGCCAACATATCCAGTGTTGCGTTTCAGCTTCTCGGTCTTTTCCCTCATATGGCTCTCCATCTGTGATATTAGGGCAATATCATCCGTAAAATCAAGATCTTCGAAATTTTCCATCCGACCCAGAGGCATTCCCCAGTAAATGCCAGTTCGCTGTTCTTCAGTACTTCTCCTCATTGCAAAGTCGATTAGGGTCAAAAAAAGTAATGGAGAGAGAATGCATCCCTGACGAACCTCTGTCTTAATTTCGAAGTATTCTGAGGTACCCTCCTGCAGGATCACGTTGCACTCAAAATTATCATAAAAAAGTTTTATAATATTTACGATTTTCTGAGGGATGCCACAGGGTTTCTACTTTCTCTTATTGAAGATTACTAAATCATTCGAAGCAGAATAATATTATGTAATTCTTTTTACTTTATTTTTTCAAAGTTTTTTATTTTATTTTATTTTTTCTTTTAAATTGTAAAATATTTTTTAAATTATACTTCTCCTTTTGGAGATTAATTTTCATCAAAATAAATAAAGCATTATCAAACAGTAAATTTTCAAATATCTGAAATTCTTTGCTATCATTTCTAGCATTCGGTTTTCACCATTTGTGCAGTTTGTTCCATATTTATAAAAATCGTAACAAGAAAGCAGGTGAGAGAGCAGCTTGTAATATGATTTATATATTTTTGAGGTAGAGGGCTGTGACTATTGATAATTTTTTTTCATTTTTTTCATGATCAGCATAAATCTCAGATTTTTTTACAGAACATTAAAAACATAACATGAAATGTGACATTCAAGTTAGACATAGTTCTGCTAAAGCTTACAAGATGTACAAATTTACTAACTTATCAATGAAAAATTGTCTAATGTGTGTGTTAAATAAAATAAACATTTTAAATTTAAATTAATTTCTATTTTACAATATTTAAAATTAATAAACATTCAAAATTTTTTTAATAAATAAAATAGTCATATAAAGATGATATATATTTGATCAAAGAGAGGACCAAAAATTGGCATCTTGAAGTTAATGATCAATTCAAAATATCATTTCAATTCAAAGAGTTTATCTTTAGATATTATTATCAATCTTAAAATAAATTAAAAAGTATAAACTTATTCTTTGTAAAGTTTACTTTGAATTTGTAGTATAACAAGCTTGCAATATAACCTTTGCTGTAAATAAGAAATTGTTTTGTATTAAAAGACTCTTTTTTTTGTCAACTTCTGTTGAAGTTCATTTTTTCAAAGTATTTATCCTACCTAATTTTGATTATTGTTCAACTCTTCTCTAATTTATGAATTTTTTTTTGTTTTCAAAATAACAGTTAATTTTATTTTTATAAAAATTTTAATTTTTATTATTAAAAAATTTTATAAATAAATAAATGAAGTGTTAATCAGTCGACTACAATAAGGGCACTAGCCTTTTGATTAACCCTGAAATTGAAAAAAAAAGGATTGGTCATCAACTTAAAATTTCCCAAAAATTTGCAAAAATTGCAAGCAATGGTTAAATTTTTAAATTAAAAAATTTCAAAAATTCAAACAATATTAATGGAAAAAAAAAAAAACTTTAAAAATTTAAATGTTCACTTTCATATAGATTTTATTCTTTATTCAAATTCAATCAAGTTTTTTATCTTTAGTCTTGAAATATGTGCAAAAAAAAATATTTTTAGAAAAAATTTTTTGCAATTTAAAAGACAATTTGGAGCGCATTTTGCCTAACTTGAATTAAAAACAGTTGAAAAAAAAAAAACTCGCATTCAAATTGAATTCAAATGACGTGAAGTAAAAAAAATTAAAATATTTTTGAACAAATAGCAAAAATTTGCAAATAGTTCTCATGTGACTTGAGCTACTTTACTGTTTTATTTATTTTTGCCTCAATAAAGCCAAGATAAATTTTAGTTATTTATTAAATCTTGTGATTTAGTCGCTTTGAAATTAAATTATAATTTAGTAGAAATTTTTAGAAGTAATTAAAATCTAAGAAATAATAACTAACTAAATGGCTTCGACACCGCCGCCGGAAACAGACGAGCCTCAAACAAACGAAGTCGATCTAGGCACCAACATCGACTTGGACCAGGACTCGAGCGCCGAGAAGCCAGCTCCGCCAGAAGACATGTTCTTTTCGACAATCAGCGATCCCGAGCCAAAAAAGCAAGAAGACATGGACGAGCTATTCCGCTTGAATAAGCCCATGAACGAAGTTAATCTAAACGAGCCCGAGGAGGACGACGACGACCCATTCTCTTTTTCCAACAATAATCCGACTCCAAGGCCTCCGAGTGAGGTTAACATTCAGCCGGTTACAGCAGCCGTTGTGGCCGATGTCAAACAAGAGACAAAAGAAGAGATCAAAGAAGAGACCAAAAATGAAGTTGTTAGCACAAACTTGAGCGAATCGTTGCAAAGTCCACAGCTTTACACGAGAAACATTGAAGAAGATGACGAAGAAAAAGACAAGTATTTAGAAGTGACATTGAGTGAGCCGCACAAAATAGGAGACGGCATGGGCTCCTACATGGTTTACAAAATTTCTGTCAAAACAAACATTGCTGTATTCAAAAAGCCAGAGTTTACTACCAATCGTCGTTTCAGCGACTTTTTGGCATTGTTCGAAAGACTAAAGGAAAAACATTTGCCAGCCGGTCGAATTCTACCTCCAGCGCCAGAGAAAGACGTTATCGGCACGGCCAAAGTCAAAATGGCCAAAGACTCTGAAGCGTCGCCGATTGATTTTTTGGAAAAGAGACGCTCGGCCCTTGAACGATTTTTGAAGCGACTGGCCGCTCACAAAGCCTTTAGATATGATCCCTATTTTAGAGATTTTCTCGAAATATCTGACGAGTTGCCCAAGGCAAACAACACATCTGCGCTTAGTGGTGCTGGCATGCTTAAAATGTTCAAGAGTGTCACTGACAGTGTGACCAAAATAGCGGTCAAAATGGAAGAAACTGATCAGGTAGGATAAAACATGCTTGCTAAATAGAAACCATGTTGCGTAAAATTAAAATTTTCTTAGCTAAGCGAAAAGCTATCGTTTTATTTACTTCAGTCATTGTGTGTATCGGGCATTGAGTTTTTTGATGAAGAGTGTGAGGTTAGAAATAAATAGATACTATTAGTTAGAGAAATAAGTCTCGAGTCTTCTGTCCATTCACATTCATAAGGTAGACTCGGTCTTGGTTCTTTATAATTTTTGTTGTTGTTTTTTTTTTAATGCATGGTTATATGTTTTTTTTTTTTTATTTAAGTGTTTTAGTATAACTAACAAATAATTGCATTTTGTGTAAAATTTAATTTTAATTTTAATTTTAAAAATTTTCGCTTAAAGTGTAATTGTTTGGGTTTTCTTTGCTTCAATGTCATTTTATTCTAAAAATTTTGCATTTTTTCTTTTGAATTCTTTTTTTTGTTTCATAAATTTTTTGGAAAATATTTGAAACTGACCTCGTTTGACTCTCTTTCACCCTCATTCGAAGTAGGACTAAAATCTTCATATTTTATGCAAGTCATAGCAATTTTCCTTTAGTTTTTCGCTTTAGATCTTTGGAATCAATCATCTTGAAATAGAGGATTGACACAATATGTAAAATCAACATCAGATTTTCAGTCTGAATCAAAAAATTAAACTTTATATTTAAATTCAAGTTGAAGAAAAAATATTTTTCTATCATTTAAAATACTTTATTTAACACTAGAAAGTCTGGCTTATTAATTACAAAAATTTCAAGAAAAAAATAAAAATTATCTAAAAGATAGAAATTAATTTAAGTTATTAAAAAATTTATTTTTAATTTTTTTGAGTAATTTGTAATACACCCTAAGTGCCACTTGCTCATCAGCTTCTCAACTGATGCGCAATGATAAGTGAGAATTAATATGCTTGTCATGTATATCAGAAAATAGAAGCTTCTAGATGCTGATATAAACATTTATATAAAAGCTAACATCCTGTCATGATTATTAGCCTGTGTTCTTTACACGAACTTATGAGTATAAATAATGATTCCATTCTCAGTGTGAGAGATATAATTTTTAGTTATCAAACTAAATATATATAAATTGTTAGAGCTCAACAATTATTTAATAAACTATTTTAAGTATACTTGTTTTTATCATTCATTAACACGCCTTACATCTTGGTAGCAGCGAAAGTAATGATGTCCACAATGAGTTTCTTTTCATTACCCATATCCATGGAGTTCTGCGAAAGCTTGCTCGTTCAGGCACTGGTTCACATAGTTAAAGCCCACAACCAATTGGTAACTGACTTTCACTTCTTGGAGGAAAGTGGAACATAATAGACTGTGAAAAATATTAAAATTTAAATTTTTTAAAAAAGGGTCTAAAAAAACCCATTCTAGTGTTAATGAATCTTTAAATCTTGATATTATCAGTCGAATGAGCATTAATTTTTTTTAAAAGTCTCAAAAAAATTTTCAACTTTAAATAATCAATTGATGTTGTGTTTCTCTTTTATTCAAATTTAGAAAATAATTTTTGACTTATGTTATAATTTTTTTTCATTTTCTTTTTTAATTTTTATTTTACTTCATTCAAATTCAATTAATTAAATCTTAAGACTTGTGAATTTTAGAACAAAATCTTCTTCTATCTTCTACTCCCAGTGGAGCATAAGGCGTCCACACGTCCCCTCCATTCTACCCTATCCTTAGCAACAATTTCTGCTTGTCCCCATGTGAGTTTCATCTCTCTCAGATCTCTTTCAACTGTTCTCCTCCAGGTCA
>VANL01000481.1:0-32898 GCA_006352455.1 Brachionus sp. 'Tiscar' | reverse complement strand
TCAAGTCTATTTTATTTTTGTTGGTTTTGGATCACGTTTGTTTTTTTATTTTTATTTCAAATAGTTGTTGATAAGTTATATGGATTAGAAGTCAAAAACTCGTTTGAAAAAGATGATGATACTAACATTGATAGCTAAATTATTTTCATTTGTTTTATTTTAATTGATTTTTCGGAAAATATTTTTCTTAGAATCAGGTCTATTATAATCATTTCTATACTAATCGAATCCAAATATCTTAAAATTTTAAAATTAAATTTTCATTCATTTAAAAAATCTTCATCATTTACAAAAAAATTAATTCGATTTCTAGTCTTTTAAAATAAAGTTTAAAACAAAATATTTTTTTAGATTCAAATATCACTCAAATCACATTTGTAAATTATAATTACGTTATAAATTGTACTATTTGAATGTCTCGATTTAAGCTTAACTCTTATAAAATTAGGCTCCTCTTCAAAATGCTCTGACTTTAAGCATCCGTGTACACACTGCACACACACAAATTTTTTAATTTAACATAAAACCAAACTGTTTCTTTTAAATTTGAAAAAAAAAATTCAATAATTATTCTACGAAAAATAAACAAGCATTGGTATTAAAAATTCGAAAATAAAAAAATTTTTAATCTACGAACTAAGTGATTTTTTCCTTTTAATTTTAATATATTATGATGATAGTTTTTGATTTAACGATGTTTTTGTAAGCTGAACCAAAATTAAAAAAAAAAATAAATTGTTTAAATTTTTATTTAATTATTTATAAAATATGCCATTTATCTTCGAAAGCAGTGCAAAATTTTGAGCATGTTATAGCTGCCGAAAGAGGATAGTTTGATATAGACAGCATTTTGTCAGTGTAGTCAACGTCAACTGATCCTTTAGCCATAGCTCCAATTACAACAACTACTGGTTGATCTTCCGGATGATTTCCAGCAAATTCACTCACATTAACCACTTTTTCAGCATGAAAAGACATTGTGTATTTGGGACAACCAACTGGTAAATGGTCAGTGATAGGATTTTTTATGACCTTAATTAATTTTTGTGACGTATCGGCTGCTCTAATGCTTAATTTGTGCAATAACTGAACCATTAGACCACTAAATCGGTCAAAAGTACGAGGTATACGAGTTTGTGGGTTGATTTCAATGAGCACATTTTTCTGTGAGTGAACATATACTTGTAATAAGTTGGCTCTGTTTAGAGGACTATCGAATAACATAAGCAAACATTGATGCAAAATGTCCGGTCTACACTGAGATGGATCTTTTTTATGCTTAATAATATATTGCTTATGCCGATCGCAGTTTAACAGCTCATAAGTTTTTCCCACTTTTACAGTCTCTAAACAGGCGTTTTCTAGAACCACAATCAAGCGTTTGGTTTCTTTTTTTGCAAAAGGATTTTTTGATATTTTAGTTTTTAGATCGTTTTCTAGCTGGAGAGTTGATGTTACATCATCTTGTTCGTCATCTAACTCAGACTCTGAGTGACTGGACTCACTTTCCTCACTTTTCAATTTTTTTGTTGGGTTTTCAATTTCTTCAGAATTTTTTGAATTTTTCATTTTTTGTTTTTAAATAGAAAAATTATTCTAAATTTTTTAAGATTTTACTTTGAATATAAATTTGCATTTTAAAAAAATACACATGGTTTCTAATTTCAAAATTAATTTAACAAAATAAATGAACTAAGCTTAGTTTTTTTTTTCTAAATAGAACAAAAAAATAAAAATGTTAGATTCTATCTTTTGGCTCTTTGTTTGAATCATTTTCGAAATTATTTTAACACTAGAAAGCTCGTAGGGTTTTTTAGACTCCTTTTTAAAAAATTTAAAATTGAATATTATCTCAAAGATATAAGGTTTTAAGAAATTACTCAAAAAAACTAAAAATAAATTTGTAAAAATTTAAATTTTTTTTTGATTTTTAAATAAATTTTATTTATTATTCTTGAAATTTTAATTTGAAATTTCTGTAATAAATCAGCCGGGCTTTCTGGTCATAAAAAAAACACAAAAACTTTGTCATAAAGAACCAACAAAGTAAAATATAGTTTGTAATTTAAAAATTTACTTCAAAGTTTTTTCAAATTTAAAATTTAAATTTAATAAAAAAAAATTGATTAGGATTATTTTTTTAATAAAATTCAAAAAATTTAGATTAATTTTTTATTTTTTTCCAGTCATCATTAAATTAGTTAATATAATAGAATTAGTTTAAAAAGTTAATTATCATATACATTTGGAATTTTTTAAATAAATATTATTAAAGAATTTATTTTGAAAATAATAAAAGAAACAACATAGAATATTATTTTATTGTATATAAAAATAATTTTAGATTAAAATATTTATTTAAAAAATAGCTTGAGAACAAATTCTCTAGCTAAAATTATTGAAAATTCTTTAAATAAAAGCACCTATGTTATTTTTATTTTAAATTGCTTTAGGAAATTAGTGAAAGAAATTATATTTTATATAGTTTTTTGAAGGTTAATTTTTAAATCTTTTTTAGAAAAAATTTACATTTATTAAGTATTCAACTATGTCCAGCAAACTTTCAGTATGTCTGTACACAGCTTTGGTCGATTTTACTGTAACAATTCTCTTAATACTAGGTTTGATTTTAAAAAAAAAATTTTAATCTAAAAACATTTGAAACTTAGGTTGCATTATGACTATTTATTACAAACAAATTAATGTAGCAAAGACTTTTCCAGATTCTTGTTCTATTATTTCTTCAACCACAGTGACAGCAATAGTAACCACAACAACAACAACCACCAGTACTACTACAACAACTACTACAATTACTGCGGAAACAATAATAACTAATACTGCAACTCTTCAGTGTAAGTTATTTTTTTAAATGCTGATTTTAATTTTGTAAAAATACTAAATAAAATTTTTGTTTTTTAAAGCTGTTGAAGTCGGAACACCATGTAACATAAATTCAGATTGTTTAGGATCATCAGTTAATGGCATTAGTACTGCAAATGTTTTTCAAACTACACAATGTGGTGCTTCTGGTCTTTGCGAGTATTTAATTTAATTTTCTAATTTTAATTCAAATTTGGGTTTATTTAAAGATGCCTTTCTCCGTATTCCGATGTATTACCAGGACCGCCGTATAGATGTGTAATCTCAAACGGAGTTTCAGGTACATGTACCGATGACATAGAATGTTCTGGAAAGTGTCAAACTAGTCAAAATAAATGTATTGCACAATAAAAAATCTACTAAAATAAATTATTTTTCATTTTTTTGAAACACTCTATTTTTCATTATAACTTTTGAATGCATCGTTGGTGTATATCTTAAGTCTGCTCTATGTTTTCGCTATTGTTAACTGATACAAATTGATACTTTTTATTTCAAACA
The DNA here is from genome assembly GCA_006352455.1 of Brachionus sp. 'Tiscar'. Classification (NCBI taxonomy): domain Eukaryota; kingdom Metazoa; phylum Rotifera; class Eurotatoria; order Ploima; family Brachionidae; genus Brachionus; species Brachionus sp. 'Tiscar'. The sequence goes on along the minus strand of VANL01000481.1, from coordinate 29,514 downwards.
TTTAACACTTTTTGACAGGATCACTTCTTGGAAAAATTTCCAAACTCTATCAAGTGTTCGTGCTCTTCTGATTGAAAACTGCTGTTTTTAGGTAAACAAAGCCATAAAATTCAAGTGGACTAGCATTCGGAGCCTTGAAAGGTATTTCGCAATTTTCAAGATATGAAATACCTTTGTCTGATTTTGGTTGCTCTAGATAATCGGCTGTAGATGCATTATCGTAATGAAAAAACACTTTATTTATCTCGTTCGGATAGAAGAAAGAAAGATTTTTTGTAAACAGTAGTTTCAAAATCTAAATCGAACTCGCATAACTACGCATACTATCATAAATGCTTTTTTGGTGCTTTTTTTGAAAGGAAAAATATTAAACCGTCAAATAGAAAAATTAATTGTCTAATAAAACATGAATGACCTTATATTTTATTAATGTGTCAAGTACAAAAATAAAGATGTCATATATTTTATATTAAAGTCAAATGCTTCTTTTTTTGGAGAATTTTATTCAAATAATTATAAAAAAATTAAAATGCCATTACCTAATTTTGACGAAAATTATAGTGCGCATAAAGACTTCAATTGATATCGCGAACAGTTCAGATATCAATCTGATCTAAGATTTACCAGAAGCAGCGTATACCGTACCTCTAAATAAAATTCGTGGCACAGGTAGACTAGCAAAAATGAAAAAGGTTTTGTATAAATAATTTTGCTTTTTTTTATTAAACATTTTATTCATTTTAATATTTTATATGACAAAAAAATAAACATATGACATTTAATTTGATTATGCTATTTTTTTTTAATTCAATTAAGTAAGAAACAAATTTTAAAAATGACAAAACTTCTTAAAATTTGTAATTAATTAGACAACTATTTAGTTTTTCTTCGAAAACCGTATATTTAGCCTTACGCTTATTAACTAGACCAGTTGATAATTGAACATATTGATAATTGACTAATCAAGTTATCCATTTTTTCTAAATTTTGTCGAATGATTTTTTATCGAAAAAGCACACAGCGAAAATATTCTAGATTATTTTTTTTTAGTCGAATTCAGTCAAATTAATTATGTCGAAATTAACTTGTCGAAAATATTTGATTAGACGGGTTAATACAGATCCTTTTTGAAATTGGTTTGGTTTTGTTACTTTTTTTAAGAACTGAGCTTGTGAACTCTCAATATTTCTATCGATTAATTGATATAAATTAGTCCATTTTTAAAATAATTTATTTATCAATGGTATTTTATTCTACCAATTATTTATTTATTTAGGCTTATGCTAAGGCCAAATAATAGGCAACTTTCCCGGCACACTGTCAAATAAAGCGTGCCGTAATATTATATAAATTATGAACTAGTATAAAAAGTTTAGTAAAATAAAAAAGAATAAAAAAAACAACTGTGTAGAATTGATATAAAAATAAAAATAAAGGAATTTGGTGGGTTCATATTAAGCATCATATCTAATGAACTGTGTGATTCTGTCCGGTATTGTATCCCTGTTTTTTGAATTGAATATTGTTATTAGTTCAGTTACTATCGGGTTGTTCTTACAATTCGATCTGATTTCCGATTTTATTACGTTTGCTTTGCACTGGTCTTCTAGTTATTCTACCAATTAAACATCTATAATGAAAAACACTACCGAAAGCTAATTAATGAAGAAAAAATTTATTGATATTTTATCGATGCAATTAAAAATTTTTCGTAATTTTACGACTTGATAGAAAAGTATTTTTATTTTATCGATTTTCCAAAAATATGGACTTAACGTAATTATCCGAATTTAGTGACATGTGACTGAGACTAAAAAATGAGCACTGGTTTTAAAAAAAGCAATGTTCAATTTTAATGAAATTTCATGGTAAAAAAAAATATTCATCATTCTTGAATAACCAAATATTGTTGGGAAAGCATCTAATTAATAAATTTGTTAAACAAATACAGTTATTTGGAGGGACTCCGTTACTTTTATGATTTTATATTTATTTAAAATTCTTTATTTTTATTATAATAAAATTGAATATTTTGCATTTGTGATAGATATAATTCTTTAAGATCAGAAAAAAATACGATACCATAATTATCAGGTTTAAAAATTTTAAATGGTATATTTGGGAAGTTAAGTTGATTAATTGGTAATATGGTATCATCATTTAAAATTCAAAGATATCAAAATAATGTGGCGTGTAAGATATTAAAAAATTTAAAAAAAAAAAAAAGCATAAATTTAATAAATTTATTTTAAAATAGATATTTTTTAAAAATAAGTTTTATTATATCAATTTTAAATGAATCAAACTAATAAGAAATTTACGGGCTAATTTAGGGCATTATATTAAATCAAAACAAGAAAAAAAAAAATAAAATAAAATTAAGAAAAAATTTTTTTTTTTAAAATAGACTAAATCAAATAGAAACAAACATTTGTGATATTTAAAAATCAAATCGATATTGATTGTTTAAATTTTCCAAATCGGCAAAATTAATCGACTCCCACACAGTGGACAATAAATCTTCAGCATAAACTCTAAAGAAATACTCTTCACGAGTTAATTCTTGTGTTATATAAAGTTCATCAATGTAAGGTTTTGCATTTGTTAGATTAACCCATGGCGTGTTCGCACTTGGACTAAGCTCATACAAACGGCTTGGTCTAAATTTATCACTGTAGAGCGGATCAGATCGGCCATGTTCATTTTCTGCCGACACTCTTACCTCATAGTCTCTTCCTTCAACCAAATTAATTATTTTCAATGATCTAATATCGGGATCAACTCGGGCCACTTTGATCCAAATATTTTCTCTAATGTCTTTTTTTTCAATAAAATAGCTGAGCACAGGTGAACACGTGTTGCGTGGTGCATGCCACGACGCATCAACAGTCTCACGAGTTATATTTGAAATAGTTATGGGTCCAATAGGTGGTCCTGGTCGAGAGAACAAATTCTTGGCCACAACTGGTTCTAGTATTTCGGCAAATGGGCCTTGGCCGACCATATTCTCAGCAGCCACTCTAACCGAATACAAACCACCAATATTTAAATTCTTAATTTTGTAATCAAGTGTGTATTTATCAACAATGTCCTGGGTAACCCATTCAGCAGTTATTGTGTATCCATCTTCTGTTTGCTCTTCTTTTCTCACAATTTCAGCTCTTTCGATTATGTAGCCGGTAATGGGACTTCCACCGGTCATGCTAGGCGACATCCAACTAAGGCTTATTTCACCATCATTCACAGATTTGACTTGCAGGCCGACTGGCTCAGACGGCACTTTAAGCGGTTTTTTCAACTGAACTCTTTCGCTTTCAGCACATTGACCCATGCCTATTTCATTATAAGCACATATCTTGAATCTATACTCGACTTGCTGCTCTAAATCGAGCACTGTGTACTTTAATTTTTTGGATTTGATCACGTGACCACATTCGCTCCAGTGTGCATTGCCCGAGGCCAATTTGAATATTTTGTATCCAATAATGGGCTTGGATCCAGTTCGTTTGGGAGATATCCACGACATACTAACCGAATGCTGGGTAACATCATCAATACTAATCGATATTGGCTTTGATGGCAATTCATCATTCAAATCAACAAATATGCTTATTTCAACTGGTTCTGATTCACCAGCCGAATTAACTGCCAACACTCTGAACAAATAGTTTGTATTAGCAACTAGATCGTTAATTGTAAACGAATCAGTTTTGCTAGTGCCCACTTTAGTCCATTCATTATTGTCAAATTTTTCAACAACATAACTATCGGTCTGAACAGCCGAAAACGACTTCCAACAAATGGTCGCCGAATCAACAGTTTTTTCCTTTATTCTTAAAAATGAAACTTTGTCTGGTTTGTTGAGTATTTTGTTTATATAAATTGGAGATTTTAATTCAAGTGGCTGTGATCGGCCGGCATCGTTTTCAGCACTAACTCTGAACGAGTAGTAATGATCTTCGACAAAATAGTCAACACATTTAAAGCTAGTCTCTGTGGTAAAACCGACCTTGAACCATTCAGAATTAAATTTTTTCTCAACTAAATAGCGTCTAATTCTAGAGCCTCCATTTGACTTTGGCTCAGACCATGTCAAATTAACAAAAGTGTTGTCCTCAGATATGGTGTAATTGAGAGGTCCTTTAGGCACGTCAGGCACTTGTATATTTTTTGTTAATGATGTGTCTATTGTTTCCAAAGAAGGCTCAGATTGTCCAGCCTTATTAACTGCTTTAACTCTAAATTTATAATTAACTCCTTGTTTTAAATTATGCACAGTGTATGAGTGTTGATCTGACGAACAAGTGGCCACTTCTTTCCATTCTTTTGAATCACTTGAATATTGTTCTATGACGTACTCGTTCAACGAGTCGTTTCCATTGTATACCGGCGCCTTCCATTCAATAGCCACTGAATTGTTCTTTTTCTTGACTATTTGTACATCAAGTGGTTTACTAGGCGCCTCAGCCTCTTTTTTAATGCTAACCAAATCGATTAGTTCGACTGGTTCCGATTTTCCCTTCATATTCTCAGCTAAAACTCTAAAATAATAGCTGCCCGGATTCAAATCATCTATTTCACACAAATAATCAGCTTTGTCAGTTTCGTGTCTTAATCGACACACTTTAATCCATGTTACCCGATTGCGTTCTCTTTTCTCAATTAAATAGCTACGTATATCAATGCCACCATTGTTTTCAGGCTCTTTAAATGACAGTGTAACTTTATTGTGTGATATTGTGTGATTTAATTCGCGTACCGGTCCAGGTTTGCTGTACGGGCTCTTTAAAGCGATAGGTGTTTCGCTCTCGAGAGCCTGTGAACTTAGACTAGCTTCATTTTGAGCTTTCACTCTGACAAAATAGTCAGTGTTCTCATCCAAATTGGACAATTTATATTGAAGAGTGTAAGCGCTAACAGTGGCTACTTGGGTCCAATTGGCTTTGTTCACATCTCTAACCTCTATTAGATAATTACTAATTGGACATCCTCCGTCTTTTCTGCTCTCATTCCATCCAATGGTGAAATAGTCGTCACTTGATGAAAGCTTAAGCGGTCCTGTAGGAGTCGACGGTGCTTCGACTCGTTTGCGTGGACGCACTGGCTTATCAATTACTTTTGGCTCACTCTCGCCCATTTCATTCACAGCCACTATTCTAAACAAATAGTCATGATTTTCTTTTAGATTACGAACACAATACGATGTGTTTATAAACGGAATGTCTTGTCTAACCAAAGACCAGTTTTTTCTATTCTTTTCACAATATTCAATTTTGTAGGATTTAATAGGTCGGCCACCGTCAGAATGTGGAGCCTCCCATTGCAGTGTTACTTCGTCAATATCAACGCCGATGCATTCAAAATTGGCTGGCGGTTGTGGCGGACCTGATGGACGTTTTGGCTCAAACGAATCCGAGTCCAATGATTCACTTAAACCTTCGGAATTTTCGGCAAATATTTGCACAACATATTTACATCCTTCGATCAAATCTCTAATAATAGTTGAATGTGTGTCCGGACCGACTCGTCCACACTTGACCCAAACAGGCCGATTGACATCTCTTCTCTTAATTAAATAGCCAATTATGGCACTTCCGCCGTCATCAAGCGGTCTTTTCCATGTAACTTTGGCCGAATTGGCTGTTACATTGCTTATTACTATAGGACCTTCTGGTGCATTGGGTACACTGTATGGACTTTTAGCTTTAATTGGCTCAGTTGTTTGAAGACATTCACTTTGTCCGATCATGTTTTCAGCAACTATTCTAAAATGGTATTCGCTATTTTCGCTCAAACTAGTTGCTTGATGAGAGAACGTTTGAGCATCCACGTGACCTGAACGAATCCAGTTAGGTTTATTTACTTCTCTATAGTAGACCACATAGCGTGTTATACTAGAGCCTCCATTTGACTTGGGTGGACCCCATTGAATTGTTACACAATCTTTGTTAATAGTTAATGGAGTAATAGGTCCAGTGGGAGCTGATGGTGGTGATTGTTGTTTTTTTGGAATTACTGGTCTATTCAGCTCTAGTGGCAAAGATTGTCCGATTGAATTAGATGCACTTATTCTAAAGTAGTACTCTTCACCTTCGACTAGGTTTTGCACAATGTAGGATTTATGATTTGGTGTTAGATCAGTTACTTTCTTCCATTCGGCTGATTTTGAATCTCCTATTCTCATTTCGATTAAATAACTGGTCAAATCTTCACCTCCGGTCCAAGCCGGTGCTTTCCATTCCAGTGTGCAATTATCAGATTGAATGTCTGTGACCAATAGTGGCACTGGAGTGTCTGGTATTCCATTCGGACGTCTAATCACTACTGGACTATCCGACTCAAGTGGTTCACTAATACCAATTGAATTTTTAGCTATTACTCTAAAGTAATAGGAATTGTTTTCGACTAGATTTTTAACTTGAAGTTTATTTTCAGATGATTCGACTATTTCGACTTGATACCATGAAGATCGTTTGGCTTCTCGGGCTTCGACTATGTAAGATGTGATTCGACTGCCTCCATCGTCGCTTGGTGGTGCCCATGCTAATTGACAACCATTTGTTTGGATGCTGGATATTACCAAAGGACCGGTTGGATGACTTGGAGCACCTTAAATTAAATTTTAGTCATTGAATTTTTATTTAAAAAAAAATAAATAAATCTTGGAAAAAAAAAAAAAATTTTTTTTTGAAAAAAATTACCATATGCTGGTTTTGCATTAAGGGCTTGTTCCATTTCCAAAGGTTCGCTTTGTCCAATGGCATTTTCAGCATATATCCTAAAATAATAATAGCTGTTCTTGACCAAATTGTCCATGGTAAAGTTCAATGTTGACGGTCTAACTGTTCCAGCTTTGAACCAATTCAAGCTTTTTGAAATCGATGGCTCCAATATTTTAGCATATTCGATTGTATACGATGTCAAATCTGAACCACCGTCCCATTTAGGCGCTCTCCAATTAATAGTAACACTCTTAGCCTCTTGGTCCAAATCAATGTCAATAGGCCCTCTTGGTTTATCGGGCACATCGACCACTTGAAGCTCAAATTTAGCCTCAACTTTTCCATATTCATTGCTAGCTTTTATAACATATTCACCACTATCATTTCTATCACACTGTTTAACTGTCAAATAATGCTGGGTCTCAGTTGGATTTTCTGTATTGGCCTTATCACCTTTGCCCATTTTAAAGCTATCTTTGGACCAAATGACATCGGGCTTGGGACATCCGGTCACTTCGCACACAACTCTAAAATTTGAGCCTACTGAAACCACAGATGTTTTTTTAAATTTTTTATCAAAGTCTATTTTGGGCGGTGAATAAACAGTGTATTTACATGTCTTTGAATCAGAACCAGCCGAATTCTCAGCCTCAATTGTGTACAAGCCAGCATCATCTTCACATAAATTGTTAATAAATAAAACAGCTACCGATTGAGCATAGCTAATAGAATATTTGCTAGAGTCCAATTTGAGAGTTCGAGAGCCTTTTTTCCATGTAATGTTCGGCTCTGGACTGCCAGTTACTTTAGCTTCTATTTTGCCCTGGGTTCCCAATAGATTGGCCTGATCGGGCAAGTCTTGTATCTCGGGCGCTATTCCCTGTTGGCTTTCCTTGGCTTTGAATTTATAAGTCGGATCGCTAGGCAAACTTTCACCAATCTTATTCTCAGCTGTAATTCTAAACTCATATTCCTGATTTTCGACAAGACCATGAACCTCATACTCGCACTCACTGATAAAATCATCAGTGAATCGAGTAAATTTGTAGTCGCCTCTTTGTCTCACTTCGACATGGTATCTGATAATTGGTTGGCCGCCGTTTCTCTTTGGCGGTCGCCAAGTCAACAAACAGCTTTCTTTTGTTATATTTTGGACGTCTACATGGATAGGCGGATCGGGTCTGTAAAAAGGATTTTTGGCCGTTATTGTTTCGCTATTTTGACTAAACGGTCCAGTGCCTTCTTCATTAACAGCACAAACTCTAAACGTGTACTCGCTGCCTTCACTTAGATCGTTCAATCTAATGAAGCGTTCTTTGATAAGCTCTTTATTAACGCGGGTCCATTTGACGCCGCTTTTTCTTTCCAAATAGTATCCTTTGATCGGACAGCCGCCGTCTTTGCGCGGTGCGTCCCATGAAACCTTGCAGCTTGTTTGGGTTATGTCTGATATTTCAGGAATGCCCGGAGGACCTGGCAAATCAAATTTTCCCTTAGCAATCACTGGCTCATCCATAGAGCACGGCTCCGAACAACCAATTTTGTTCTCGGCCAAAACTCTGAATAAATAGCTTTGACCGCGCTCTAGTTTGTCAACATAGTATTCAGTTAAGCTAGTTGAATCTAAACGGGTATAAGTGCCTCGTTTAGGATCCAATTTTTCCACATGATAATTTGTAATTGGCGAATTGCCGTCGTCTTTTGGCGGCGACCATTTTAGCTTACAACTAAATGAGCTTACTTCAAAAGTAGTCAAATTTTCGGGCGGCATTGGTACGTCTAGTACACGTACTACAAATGTAGCCTCACTTTTACCAACTTCATTTTCGGCCACTATTTTATACTCGCCTCCTTCATCTCTCTTTATTTTATTCAATTGAAGCGAAGCTAAATTCTCGCCATATTCCATAAAAGCTCGTGTATCGACTAGTTGTTCATTGTTTCTGTACCATTTAACATCTGGTCTAGGAAATCCACTAATGCGTACATTTATATTCAAATTTTGTTCTATCGATATAACATCTAGTCTTTTTTCATATCTGGTATCGAACTCGATAGTGGGTTTTTTCAATACAGTCAACTTTGCATCTGTGACCAATTCTCCTAATGGATTGCTTATAACTACTTTATAAACACCCGCATCTTTTAATTGACAATTGTGAAGTGAAAATTCAAGTTTATTATTGTCATAAATGGAAACAAAATCGTCTTTAGGTCCCAAGAGTGTTTCATTGGCATACCATTTAATATCCGGATAAGGTTTAGCTTTTAGTTTGGCTTCAAAACGAGCCGTTTCGCCAACCATTACTCGAACGTCTTTTAAATTTTCGAGTAGAGTCGGTTTTTCGCCGATTATTTTATTTTTGGCAACAATTAACGGTGTTGAATTAGATGGATCACTATCACCAGCTAAATTGGTGGCAATTACACGGAATTCGTATTCGTGATTTTCTCTAACATCTGTGATTGTTGCGTTAAGAATTTTACCGACTTTTTTAACTTCTTGCCATTTTAGGGTTTTTGGATTTCGTCGTTCGATTTTGTATCCAGTGATGGGCGACCCTCCATCAGTAGTGGGCGGCGACCATGTCAATTCGATGCTTGATTTAGTCACCTCGCCGGCTTTTAGGTTCAATGGCGGACCTGGCCGTTCGAACGGGTTCTTGGCCGTAAATGGTTTGCATGGCACGGATGGCTCGCTTTGGCCAGCTTTATTTTCTGCAATTACACGGAATTCGTATTCGCATCCTTCAATCAAATCATTTACTTTTAGTTCCAAGTCTTGGATAGGCTCTCGGTTGACTCTAGTCCATCTGGGGTTTGATGTAAGTCGACGTTCGATTATATAACCAGTGATTGGTGAGCCGCCATCCGATTTCGGCGCGTCGAACTTTACTATGCAACTTGTAGGTGTTACGTCTTTGGCAATGCAGTTTTCTGGTGCGTCCGGAACTTTGAATTGGTATTCAGCTACGATCGGATCTTTAATTTCTGTTGGATCGCTTCGACCGAATTTGTTCTCAGCCGATACTCTAAATGAATAGCGGGTGCCTGAAAATTAAAAAAAAAATTTTTAGAAAAAAATTTTTTTTTATTGAAGAATTTGAAGAATTCATATTTTATGGAACAGCAATAGCTTAATTGAAACAATGGCAAAATTAAAAAATGGAGAAAAACCACTACTTTCATTCGGAGATTTTTTAGATAAATAAAACTATTAAATTTTTTTCTATAATTTTATGTATTTTTATTTTAGCATTTTATATTTCTTATTAGTATTGAATTTGATAAATGAAGTTTTAATCAGTATCATGAGACATGATCACTAGCCTGTTTATTAATCTTGAAATTAGAAAAAAGAAATAAAATAGATTTTGCTTTTAATTTGTAATCTTTCATTAAAATAGAAATAATAATTCTCAATTATTTAGCTGATTATTTGAAGAAACTCTAATTAATTAATTTAATTCACTAATTTTTTTGGCATTGTGAATTTTGGAACAAAAAAACAAATACAAAAATTTTAAAATGTAATAACTTTTTTTCCTTTGGTCTAAAACTGGTTCTACAAAATGTATCATTTAATACATAACATGTACCACCTAAAATTTAATCTGTGCAAAATCTCTGCAATTAAATTTTAATGGTTTTTTGATATACAGTCCCGTTCTGTTCACTTGTTTTTACCAAAATTTAGTTAATTTTACGTAAATTTACGTAAAATTAGGAAAAAAAGTTATTACATTTTAAAATTTTTGTATTTGTTTTTTTGTTCCAAAATTCACAAAGCCAATTTTTTTATTATATTTTGTTATTTTAATAACTTGAGCTTTGAAAATTAAATTAATCGAGGACGATGTTATTTTAAAAAAGGGAAAAGTTACCATAAATAATCACTTATTCATCAGCTTTTCAATTGATGCACAAAGATAAGTAAGAACTATACTTGTCACGTATCTCAGAAGTAAGACCCTTCGAAATGTTAACAAATACATTTATTACACAACTCATATCTTAACTTAATTATTAGCTAATATTAAGAATAAATAAGAATTCCATTCTTAGAACTTCAGAACGTTCAATTTATTTAATAAAGATTTTTAAAAAATTTTATTTTATTACTAGACTACAAATTTATTGAAAAATTAATCTGGTGTGCTTTTCCATAATGCAGTTCTTATTTAATACTGCTAATAATACTACCATCTAAAAAGTTTAGACTGAAAATTAATAGCTATAATTTTTACTCCATAATTTCATTTTTTATTGTTTATTTTGAATTAAAAAAAATTACCTCTGGTTAAGTCTACAGCTTTGTATGATAGAGTATCTGGTAAGACAGTGTCCAATTCAATCCATGTCTTTCGATCAAAATCCCTCATTTCAATTATATATCCGGTTAGTGGCGATCCACCATTGTCTTTGGGAGGTTTCCATGAGATCTTCATATCTTCTGCACTAATCTCAGTGACAACTGGCTCAATAGGTGAGCTTGGCTTATCTAATACATTTACTTTAATATTACAGGTTTCACGACCATATTCATTTTCCAAAGTCAAAGTGTATACACCAGAATCACTTCGGCTCGTTTTACTAACATTCAATAATACTTGATCATTTTTAGTGTTGTCACACTTAACTTTGCTAGACTCTTTTAGCGGTTCTTCATTAATCATCCAACTTGATTTAGGCTTAGGATTAGCACTATACTTGACATGTATCTCCAATGGTTGTCCGCGTTTAATTGTAATCGTGTCCTTGTACTTGGCACTAAGGAACATTTTAGGCCCAGCTTTGACACTTAGAGTAGCCATGCATTTTTTTTCAACGGGTGTTTGTAAAACAATTGTATACTCGGCTTCATCTTTGCCATCAACATCTCTAACGTACATAAAATGCTTAGTACCCTCTCTACCAAAGTCATATTTTGGATCATCCGGATATATTTCTTTTCCGTTTCTAAACCACTTGGCATTAACAAACGATTTATTTAGCTCACATTCAAATTTAACTTTGCCAGGTATTTCATCACATACAATATCCTGTAATTTTTTAACAAAGACAACTGGTTCCTCTTCAACGCCAATATTACATGTTGTCATTATAGATCCATTAACTTGACACTTAAGTTCACCAGAATCTTCAGCTGATACCGTGTTGATAATCAACTTTAAGTCAGTACCGTTTTGTTCAAATTTGTAGCGTTCAGAATTCAAGTCTATTTCTTTTCCGTTTATAAACCATTTTATGTCCAAATCTTGATTAGGTCTTGTCTCATATTTAAGCTTTGATAATTTACATGTAAAATTAGCTGGCTCGTTTTCTTTAACACCCATATCGGCCAATCTCTCAATAAACTTAATGTCTTCTTCATCCACAGTCATTTTAGCTGAAGTTTTCTTATCACCAACTTGGCAAGTTATTTCACTATTATTGTCACTAAGAGATGGTTGTTTTACATTCAACGAAAGTCGATTCTTATCCTGGCTAATTGCAAATTTACCACTATCTATGTCTGCTTTAGTCACTTCTTTTCCATTAACAAACCATTTTATTGGCTTGTCATTTCGGTTTACTGTACATTCAAATGTACAATTTTGTCCTTCTTTTACTTGTTGATCCTCTAATGGCTTTTTGAACTGAACAGGTATTTCGTTAACAGTCAATTTGGCTTGAGCTCTAGTTCCACCAACACTTACAATGTAAACACCGGCATCTTCGGGCGTTGCATTGTTAATTCTTAGAACTAATTTTTTATTTAGTTTAGACATTTGAATACGCGAGTCTTTTTCTAGTTTTATCTCATTGCCATCTTTGTCTATTCGATACCATTCGACAGAATGATGTTTGCCTGTTTTCATCGATGTCAGTTTGTTCACTTCACAATCAAGTTGAGCCGTTTCTCGTTCAGTTACCTCACAATCTTTTAGCTTGCTAGTAAAAGAAACCTCACTATCATCTATGTCCACTTTAGCTGTTGTTTTATCTAAATGAACTGTAGCTGAGTATTCGGCAATATCTTCTACAATCAAATCACGAATCAAAAGACTATGAACACATGTGTCTTTTGTTATCGTGTATTTGAGACTATCACGTATTTCTCTTTCATTTTTAAACCATTTAACTTGCACATCATACCCAGTCTTTTTCCATTGAGCTTTGGATATTTCACATTCTAAGTTGATGCTCTGATCTTCGACACCGGTCTGATCTGTCAACTTTTTCACAAATTTAACTGGCTGTTCTTCAACAGTTAGTTGTGCGCTTGTGCGAGATCCATTTACTTCGACAGCATAGATTCCTTCGTCTTCAAGAACTAAGTTTTTAATTACTAATTTACATGTCTTGTTTTCATTTATCATAGAATATTTTCTCAAGTCATCTAAATCAATTTTAACACCTTTGAATGTCCATCTAATTTCGTCCATTGGAGATATTTTTTTGCTCATTTCGACGTCTAAGACAACCTCTTGGTCGCCTTCAGTACATGTTTTATCTTCAAGATTTGAGCTTAATTTAATTGGAGCCTCTTTGACAAACAATTCAGCTGATGATTCAGCTTCGTTTTCATATTTTATTGTATAAATGCCTCTATCTTCTAAAGTAGCATTGTCTATAATTAGCTTATAAACTTTTCCTTCCTGGCTAAATTGGATTCTTTTATTTTCTTTCAGTGGTTTACCGTCCTTCAACCAAGTGACCTTAAGTCTTGGCTTGCTTAAACTACAAACAAAAGTCGCCTTCTGTTTTTCCATTACTTCTTGATCCTCCAATTGCTTAAGTACTTCGACTGGTTTTTCCAATACGGTTACTTTACAATTGGTTGTTGATTTTTTAACTGTGCAACTATATGAGCCTAAATCGTCCAGTCTGGCTTCAAAAACAATCAATTGATGTAGATTGTTAGTTGATTTTTTGCTAAATCTATCCAAACCAAGAGAATACTTTACTTCAATGTTGTCTTTCATCCAAACAGGTTCACCTGAACGATTGAATTCGCACTCTAAAGTTATTTCTTGCTTTTCATACACAGTTACATCAGTTAATGGGCGAACTATTTCAGCAGGCAATTCCTCAACATCTAGATTAGCCGATGACTTTCGGCCTCTTAATTGAATTGTATATTCACTTATATCGTCTAATTGACAATCCAATATTTCTAATGAATATTTAAAGCCATCATTTATAAACTTATATTTTGTTTCATCGGGTAATATCTCTACACCTCCTTTAAACCATTTTACTTGTGCGTTTTCTTTGTTCAATTCACAAGTAAACCGAGCGGTCTCTTTTTCTTTCACTGAAACATTCTCAAGTTTTTGCTTGAACTCAACCGGAATTTCTTAAAGATTATTTTTTATTAATGATATTTGAATAAAAAATGAATAAACATTACCTTCAATATACAAGTGAGCACTTGAAGAAGGACCACTAGTTTTAGCTGAATATTTGGCTGCATCGTTTGGATCACATTTCTTAATAATCAATTGATGAACTTTGCCATCTGATTTGACAATCACATTGTTTCCGTCAGGCTCAATTGGCTCACCATTCTTGAACCATTTAACTTTTTCGCCATCTTTATTCAACTCACATTCAAAAATGGCAGTTTTATTTTCTTTTAATTCCAATTCACTTAATGGTCTAACAAATTCAAGTGGTGCTTCTTCGACAGACAAGTTTGCTGAAGAATTCAAATCTGTATTTTTTATTTTAACTGTATACTTAGCCTCATCTTCAAATTTGGCATTTTTTATTATCAACGCATATTTTTGACCTATTGCTTTCAATTCATAGTCATTTGAATCCAATTTTATTTCTTCATCGTTTTTGAACCATACTAGCCGATCCATTATATCTGGCTTGTTTAGTTCAATCTCAAATTTTACTGTCTGATTTTCGACACAATTTTTGTCTTTTAAATTGCTCAAAATCTCAATGGGTTTTTCATCTACACCTAATTTACAACTAGTTTCCAAATCCTTAATCTTAAATGTGTATACACCAGGATCTCTATCTGGATTAGCGTCATTTACTCTCAAGTAATATATGTTGTTATTAGAATATATTCTGTGATTGATGTCTGACTTGAGCTTGACGCCATCTTTGTACCATTCTACTTCTTCATTGGGACGATTGAGCTCAACATGTAGTAGACCATCGCTTCCTTCTTTAGCAACAGTGTCTTCTAAACCTTTGACTATTTCTAAAGGACCTTCTTTGACCACAATTCTAGATGATGTTGATGCTAGCTCATCGTCTTCATTTCGTCCTCTAATGGCTACACAGGAAATACTTTGCTTGTCTGACATGGTTGCATCTTTAATAATTAATCGCTGAACTTTGCCATCAGATTCAACTGAGACTCTATCACCGTCAACTTCAATCGGTTTGCCATATCTTTTCCATACACATTTTACTTCTTTGCTAACTTCACATTCCAAAGTCAATGTTTCTTTTTCGACACATTCATAAACTTCTTTCAATGGACGCACAAAAGTAACTGGCTCTTCTTTAACTTTTAAGCTACCAGCTGATTTAACGCCTTTAATTCTAATATCATAACTTCCGGTATCGTCTAAATTAGCATTTTTAATCACTAGATACTGATTTAGTCCGTCTGATATAATTTGAATTTTTTCTTCATCTGGCGTGACTTTTAGTCCATCTTTAAACCATTGTATGTCTTCAGGCTTAACTTCTTTGTTCAATTTACACTCAAATTTTACTTCATCTTTTTCTGTGCAACGAAGACTAGTTAATCCTTTTTCGATTCTTAGCGGAATTTCTTTGACTTTAAGAGCACATTCACACGAGTCAATCGGCTCTCCTTTATCATTCAATAAGACACATTTTACGACTCCATCATCCTCTAGGGCTACATCATCTACATCCAATTTAAATCTATTGTTATCGTTGCTTAATTTAAATCGTGCGTCATTCTCAATTTCTTTACCATTTAAATACCATTTAACTGAGTGATTTGGCTTTGTTAAAACAACATCAAACGACACGCTATCATGTTCAGTTGGATTTTGATCTTTTAATCCTTTGCCAAATTTACAAGGTAATTCTTTAACTGTTAGTTTAACACTAACAGTTGAATTTCTAGCCTTAATAACATATTCACCTGAATCTTGCAACGTACATTCCCTAACAATTAAACTATGCTTAAATTCCCTATCATTTTCTTGATTATACTTGATAGAATCAGTCAATTTTTTTCCTTTAAATTCCCATGAAACATCTTTTCTTCCTAAAACTTTACTTAAAATGGCATCTAGCTTAGCGTCTTCGTTTTCAAACACTTCTACAGGCTCTAGTTTAATGTCAATGGGAATTTCTAAGACAGTCAATTGAGCACTAGTGGAACGGTCACCGGGCAAAATGCAACTAACAGTGCCGGCATCGCTCAATTGACAGCTTTTTATTTTTAATATTCGCTTATTTTCATCAGATATCAATTTAACATTTTCGTTAGCGACACATCGCTCTCCATTAATACTCCATTTTACTTTAACATCAAATTTGCTCACTTCGCACACAAATTCCACACTTTCTTCCTCTTTGACAGTTTTATCTTCAAGTTGAATCAAAAATTCGGCTTGGGCCTCTTCAACTCCAAGTAATGCTTTAGTGCGCAAATTGTGTTTTGGTAAATTCATTGTAAACATGCCTTGATTTTTCATTTGACATTTGGGTATTGTAAGGGTATATTTGTTATCTGATTCAGACACAATATAAGATCTTACATCGAGTACTTTTTCAACTGGTTGATCATTGAATAGCCATTCGACAGGAACGTTCGGTTTGTTTAATTCACATTCGAATACAACTTGTGTATTCTCCAAGCAGTCTTGATCCTGTAATTTTTTAACAATTCTAACAGGCTCTTCTATTAAATTAAATTAAAATAAAATAAAATAAAATTTTTATGATAATGTTTTTTTTATCTTTTACCATTAACTGTAACTTTGGCTTCGGATAAAGCATCACCAGAAACAAACTTATAAACACCAGCATCAGATAAATCACTATTTTTAATAGTCAGCTCATGTTTGCCATTCAAAGATTCAATAATAACATTATCATTAGGTTCAATTGGTTTTCCATCTTTGTACCATTGACCTGGCGCGTTTTTGTCCGATACTTGGACTGATAATTTAAGCGGCTCTTTTTCAGTAACAACTTGGTCTTTGAGTGGTTTCAAAATTTCATTGAAATCTTCAACAGTCAAATTGGCAGTTATTTCCTGATCCTCAACAACAGCAGTATATTTATCTTCGTCTTCAGGATAGCAGTCGTTGATTACCAATCTACAGACTAATCTCGATTGTTCAACTGAATATTTATCTCCTAATGGAATTGGTTTGCCATTTTTCATCCATTTTACTCTAGGTCTACTAGCTGGAATTTTAAGTTCGAAAACAGCTGGTTCATGTTTTTTAACATGGCAATCTTTTATTTTATAATCAAATTTTGGTTCAGGCTCTGGCTCTGGTTCAGATTTTTCTTTATTTTTCTTCAATATATCCTCAAATGTTTCTTCGGCTTCAAGAACTTCTTCGCTCACAGTGGTATCTTCTACTATTTCTTCTTGATCTCCATCAGGAGCCAATTCTACTTTGGCCGTTGAGCTTATATCAAAGTCATCTGGTTCAACCAAAAATATTTCGTATTTAGCCTGATCATCTTTATCAAAATTTTTGATTTTTAATTTATATCTATCACCATCAATTGTGAATTCAAATTTGTCTTTTTCTGCATCAAGATCAATTTCTTGTCCATTCTTTTTCCATTTAAATTTAAGCTCAACTGGAGCCAAGTTATTAGTTATCTGACATTCTAGAAGAGCATCAGCATTTCTTGGTACTTTAAGATTTTTCAGTCCTTCAGTGAATATAATCGGGCATTCAGTTACGTATAAAATTCCAGATGTTTCAAGATCACCCCATTTACAAGTTACTTTTGACTCAGTTTCTTCCATAAGACAATCTCTAATAGCTAATCTTCTAAATTCACCAATTGAAAGAACTTGAAATTTTTTCTTCTTTGCATAGCTCTCAATAGACTGATCTTTGAAAAACCATTTGACTTGAGCTTCAAAATTCGACACAGCACATTCAAATACTCCCAATTTATGCTCAGGTACTGTCAAATCTTCCAATTCTCTGGTAAAGCAATCTTTGACAGAAACAGCTTGTGATTTTTTCAATGGTTTCTTTTTAACTTCATCTGGCTTATTAGTTTCATCATCAGATTTTTCACGTTTGCCTGGCTCATATTTTTCCAATTCGGTTTTTTCTCTTGGACCGAATTCCTTAATCTCAAACGGGGATCGTTCTTTTTCAATAGGTTTTTCTTTAATGGCAGCCTCTTCCGGTTTTTGGTCGAATTCAACATGTCTTAACTTATACTTGAGTCCGTCCGGGTCATCATCCTTGTATCCAGGACCGCCTTTTTTCAGTTTGCCCCAATCAGGTCCATCCACATCTGACGCTCTTTTTTTTATGTCTCTATTTTTGAGCATTTTTTTTGGATCAACAACATCTTCAGGATTTTGTGTAATTATCAAAGTAACAGGCGCTGTGTCTGCTCCAAATATATTGCTAGCTGTAACTTGATATGTTCCTGCATCTTTTGTCTTACATTTTAGAATTTCCATAAAATAACAGTCTAATAAATCGTCATAGTAGATCTTGACGTCGGAATTGGCTGTAATTTCGTTTCTGCCTTTGAACCAAGTAATCTCAGGCTCTGGATCACCTTCGACAACGCATGCAAAAGTGGCCACCTCATTAGCCAATGCATATACTTTCTCTGGTTTTTCAACCAGTTTCGGTGGATGACCTTTAACAAGAACATTTCCTATTGAAACAGCCTCACCACCTGGGTTATACACTCTGGCTTTGTAGACTCCTGAGTCTGATTTTTTGTTACAGTTAAAGATAACTAATGTCAAGAGTCCAGTATTCATATCTCGCTCTAGCTTGTATTTTTTTGAATCTAAGACAATTTTTTCGTCATCTTTGAACCATTCGATTTGAGGAAATGGAATACCAGATACTTTAACCTCAAGACGTCCATCCAATTCTTCAGGTAGACGAGTATCATCTAATTCTTTTAGAAATTTGGGAGGTGACAGTGGTAAAGTTTCTAGTTTGGCAATACAAGATGCTTTACCAGCTGAATTGGTAGCTGAACAAGTCCAATTGCCAACATCTTTTTTGCGTACACTATTAAATTTAATAGTGTACATATTATCTTGGTCATTAAAGTCAAGTGAATAAAATTCTTTTTCATTTTCTAGATTGATGTCATCCCTATTGCGAGTTAGCTGAACTACAGGTCTAGGAATACCAATTAATTGGAATGTCCATTCAGCATCACATGACTCAACTGCTTGAAGTTTTTCTAATTTTTTCAAAAATTGTGGTGCCATTTCAATTACTAATTGAGCCGAGCATTCAACTGATCCAATTTC
The DNA here is from genome assembly GCA_006352455.1 of Brachionus sp. 'Tiscar'. Classification (NCBI taxonomy): domain Eukaryota; kingdom Metazoa; phylum Rotifera; class Eurotatoria; order Ploima; family Brachionidae; genus Brachionus; species Brachionus sp. 'Tiscar'. The sequence continues at coordinate 10,308 of VANL01000481.1, read as the reverse complement.
ATTCACAGCTTTGCAAACATAAAATCCAGTATCATCTTTACGTGAATTTTTAATTGTCAATTGATATACACCACCTTTGGCATCATGGTGCTGAATTCGATCATCGTTATGCAATTCTTCTCCATTTTTGTACCAAATAACTTTTGGTTTTGGCACACCATGTATTTCGGCTTCAAGTTTGGTAACTTTTTTCTCAACCACTTGAGTATCGACTATTTTACGAATAAATTTAGGTGCACCTTGTAAAAAATTTTAAATAAATTTTAAAATAAAAATTATGCTAAAATAAATTTTACTTTGCACAATCAGATCTGTTTTGCATGTTATTTTACCAACACGATTCGATGCCAAAATACTTATGACTCCCGAGTCGGTCTGCTTGGCCGAATCGATAATTAAAACGTACTTTGTATCATCTTCCTTGGTTATTTTGAGTTCATCTGAAGTGACTAGATCTTCACCACGTCTTGTCCAAACAGCGTCCGGTACCGGACTACCACCTATTTCACATACAAGTTTTACTGACTCATTTTCTTTAACAGTTACATTATTTGGCAACTGGCTGATGAAAAACGGAATAACGTCAACATTTACTTCACATTTACACTCAGTTTCACCAATATCATTCTTGGCTTTCACAGTATAAATGCCCGCATCAGCTGGATTGATTGCTTTAAACGATAAAGTATTGATAACTTTATTTCTGCAATCTATTGATATATTATCGGTCTTTTGAACTTGATTGCCATCTTTATACCATTCGACTGAAGGTATTGGTATACCATTTACTTCGCATTCCAATTTGGCTGCTTTTTTCTCAACTATTTTGATATCTACTGGTTGTCTTACAAAAACTGGCTCACCTCTAACTTCAAACAAAGTTTCAACACTTTCTGTGCCACATTTATTGCTAGCTTCACATTTGTATTTACCAGAATCGTTTGCCAAAATGTTGTCAATAAATAGCTTGTATTCTTTTAAATTTGGATTTGATTCTATTGATTTTGTCTCTAATTTTAGTTTATCTTTTATGATTAATTCTTTGTTATCTTTTATCCATTTTAATTTTGGCGCCGGCTTAGCCAAAACTTGCACAATCAATTCAGCTGTTTTGTTCAAGTAGCCGAATGTTTTTTCTTCTAATGGAAGAGAAAATTTGGGTGGTATAAGAATTGTGACTGTTGACTTTGCCTCCGATGTTCCAAAATCATTTTTAAACTGTACTGAATAATTTCCAGAATCAACATTTTCCAAGCAATTATTAATTTTCAATATATGCTTATTTTCTTTATTTATTATTTCAATTCTATCATTGGACTCAATGGGTGAGTTTTCTTTGAACCATTGAGCTGTAGGTCTTGGCGTACCAGACACTTCACATATAAGCTCCAATGTTGTTCCTTCAGCTAATTCTAAATTTTTCAAATTTTTCACAATACTTGGTCCAACTGTCACAGACAAAGCAGCTTCTTTTGACTCACACTGTCCAGCTTTATTCTTCAAAACAACCTTGTATTGACCATCGTCGGTTGTTTTTACATCCGATATTGTCAAATAAAAGGTCTTATCCCCTACTTTACTAGAAAATCGTTTGTCTGGTTTTAATTTAGATCCATTTTTCATCCATTCAACAGTTGGATTTGGAAAACCATCACATACAACCATAAAAGTGCATTCACTACCTTGACTAACGCTTATATTCTCAAGATCTTTGACTACACTTGGCTTAGAATTAACAACTACATTACACGATGTCTCTACCGAACCAGCATTGTTCCATAATTTCAAAATATATTTACCTTTAAATTTAAAATTAATAATTGAAAATTTAAAATGTTTTTTTTTTTATTTAAATGAAAAATTAGAGTAACAAAAAAAAAATACCCTGTTGTTCTTTCTTGATCGAATTCAACAACAATGTGTAACCGTCAATTGACGGTGTTTCTAATTCTTGTTCACTATTTGTTTCAATGTTGAAGAAGTACCATTTAAATTCAGGCGTGGGTTTACCACTGGCTGTAACATCCAATCGAGCATCATTATCTTCATTAAACTCAATTGTTTGTTTTAAATCTTTGATAATCTTTGGTATTGAAAGAACATTAACGCTACAAGTCGATTGAACAGCTGCTACTTTATTAGCAACTTTGACTGTATAAAGACCACAATCAGTAGCTTGCGGATCTGGTATGGTCAAATCAACAGCCAAATGCCCACTTTCGGCATCAACTTGTGGTTTGCTAATCAATACTCTTTTTGATGCATTTAGTGCATTTCCGTCCTTTTGCCAAGAAATAGTCGATTTTGGAATCGATTCTTCAAATTGGAAGCCAATTTTGAGTTCTTTTTTCTCAACTATTTCTTTTGTCTCAGGCAAATGTCGGGTAATAACAGGAGCTTTGTTTACAATCAAAGGAGCTATAGTGCTTACTTCACCAGCACAGTTCTTAACTTTGCATTTATAACTACCGGAATCAGACAAACTAATATTTTTAATTATCAATTTAGCTTGATAAATATCTGGACCTTCTTCATTTAAAGCTTCATCAGAAAGAACATAATGTGATTGATCATCTATTATTGGCTTATCAGCAAATAGCCACGTTAAACCAGCTTTTGGCTTTGATCTATAATTAAAAACTAGTTCATGAGTTAAATTATCTTGAAGAACTAGTTCAGTATTGGCTAATGGTTTAGTTATTGATGGTATACTATTTATATCAAGATATATTTTGTCTTTTACTTGACCAATTGAATTTTCAGCTAGGACATAATAGGCGCCTTTTTCTTTCAACGAACAATCTTTTATTGTCATTGCGTACATTTCTTGTTTTGTCTCGAATTTAAATTTATCAGTAGTCTTTAGTTCTTCGTCATTCAAGAACCATTTGATGGTCGGCTTTGGATTACCACTTACTTGACATTCAATTTTAATTTGAGTCTTTTCATTTACTGACAATTTCTTGATCGGTCCATCGTCGCTTTCGACTTCACTCTGCACAACTGGTGCATTCGATGTAGCCAAAGAAAGTGGCTTGACAAACTTAGGCTTGCTTAGGACATTTATTTGACACTGAGTGCTCACTTCGCCAATTGGATTCTTTGCCTTCAATATATAAGTGCCACTATCCGTTGATTGAATTTCATCTATTTGTAAGCTGTAATTATTTTCATTTGATTCTACTCTAACATGTCCACTATCTATTTGATCTTGGATTGAAACTTTGTTCTTGATCCAAGTGATTGAAGGAGTCGGATTGCCCACTATGACACTCTGCAAATCGAGCTTCTCTCCTTCGATTAATTCAATCGACGGATTAAGTGCTTGAACAATTTCAGGTGCAACTTAAGTAAAAAAGATTAAAAATAAATTTTATTTTTGTATTATTTCTTTAAATAAATTAATCTAATTAGATTTTTTTAAAAAATTATATTTCTGATTCTAAGTCTAAAACCAAAAATAAAATTTCTTAAAATGAACAAAAATTAATTTTATTACCTAATTTTAAAAAAATTGAAAAATAAATGAAAATTATAGCAAAGTATTGAAAAAAATTTTTTTTTTTCAAAATAAATCAAGATTACCTTGAATGCTTATTTTGAATGATTCCTCAGCTGAACCGCAATTGTTTGACACTTTAACAGTATACACTCCAGCGTCTTCTTTAGCACAATTTTTAATATTCAGTGTGTAAACAGTTTTAGCTTTGCAGTCAATTTTAACTCGGTCGTTTTGGACTATTTTGTGTCCATCTTTGAACCAGTCACAGTCCGGACTTGGTATACCACTTATTTCACATTCAACCTTGACCGGTTTGTTCAAAACAACACTAGCATCGACAGGCTTGCGAATGAAACATGCAGAGCCTTTGACAGTTAGCTGAGCTTGACTTTTAGCATCACCAACTTTATTAACCACCTCAACTTTGTATAAGCCAGTATCATCACCTATTGCATTTGCAAAAACTAATTTGTATTTGTAAATTTTTCGAAAATTTCTTTCCTCAAGTTCTTTGATCAATTGAACCCGCTTATCGAACCTGATTTCTTTATCGTTTTTTATTACTTTAATCTTAGGTTCAGGGTTACAATCGACTTCAAATGGTATTTCAAACGCCTGATTCAAATCAGGCTCACAATTGACTAGATCAAGTATAAACTTTGGCTTGGCAAAAACATCCAGCACGGCTTCACTTTCACATGATCCAAGTTCATTTTCGCATCTAAACTTATACTTTTCTCCATTATTAATCATTTGAATATTTTCTATTAGAACAGTATTGGTAAATCCGTCCTTTAAGATAACAACACCTTCTGATTCAATTAAATCTTCATCATTTTTAAACCATTTAAACACTGGATCTGGATAAACACCAGCAGCAATTGAAGTCAATAAATCCAATTTTGAATTTTCAATTACTTCTATTTTATTTTTTAAACTCTTTACCAACTTAGGAGCTGATTTTATTTTTAATGTAATATTTTGACTAGTTTGTCCAGCTGAATTCTTGGCCAATATCTTATAAACACCGGCATCGGCTACTTTTACGTCAGGAATAGTTAATTTATAGACCTTATTATTATCTGTCTTGGTCAGAGTGACACGCTTTTCAGTTGGCTTAAATTTTGTCTCATCCTTGAAATATTCAACAGTCGGATCAGGTTTACCAGTAATTTCAAACAAAGCTTCTATTAGCTTGGCCTCCTCTTCTATTAAAACATCTGAATCAAACAATGCTTTAATGACTGGCAAAACGTCAATTTCTAAATTGCATACAGAACTTTGAACAGATCCAACTTGATTTTTAGCTGTTAGTTTATAAGCACCAGCCATATCTGATTTTAGATTGCTAATGTTCAATTTGTATATGTCACCTTCATTGATTAGCTCATAGTCTTGGCCATTTTCTATTTCTTTGTCCATATGGAACCATTTAACTTCTGAAATGGGATTTGAACGAACTGTACACTCAAATGAAAAGCTATTTCCTTGTATCTGTTTTTCTTTAGTTTTCAAGTCCTTAATTATGACTGGAGCAAAGTTAACTTGGACTATGGCGTTTGATTTTGACTCGCCAAGTTTATTAACAGCTGTTACTTCGTACAAACCAGCATCGTCTTTGTTCACTGAAGCTATCTTGAAGTTAAATTTTTTCTTGTTTTGTTTTTTAAAGTTTTCATCCTTTATTTCAGCTATTTGAATGCGTTTGGAAGCGCTAATTTTACTGCCATCTTTTGACCATGTGAGACTAGCATCAGGATTGGCATGTACAATCACTTCAAATAACAACTCACTAGATTCATTTAATTCCAAATCAAAAATTCCTTTCTCGAACTGGGGTCCTCGGTGAACAATTAAATTAAACTTTGAATTAGTTTCGCCTGACGGGTTCTTGGCTTTTATTTCAAATGATTGACAAGTATCATCTAAAACTGATTTTATTTCAAGAGAATTTTCTATTTCAGTTTCAGACAAAATGGCCGATTTCAAATCAATATTTTGATCTGATACTACCAATTTTTGATCTTTTAATTCAAAAAATTGAACTTCTGGCAACGGGAAGCCTCTTGTTACACATTTAAAAGTAACATTTTGTCCTAAATCTACTTGATTGTTCAATTCTGGTGCTTGAGTAAATTTAGGCGGAATAGACACATTTAAATTTGTACTGGACACAATTTGACCAACTTTGTTCTGAGCAGTGCAGACAAAATTTCCAGCATCACTCATTAAAGTATCCTTAATGACTAAAGAATGATTGTTTTGCTGGTTTTCAAGTTTGTATCGATCAGAAGAGATAATAGGCTCATTTGACTTAGACCATGATATTTCAGCTTTAGGATTGGCATTTACCTCCACAGTCAATTTGGTCGTATCATGCTCCTTAACATTATATTCATTATTCAGCTCTTTGTTGATCTTAGGAGCAAATAAAACATTAATTTTTGTATTAACTGTCACTTCACCAAGACTGTTTTTAACTTTGATTGAATAAAGACCTGCATCTTCTAATTTAACATTTTCAATCACAAGTTTATAATTATTTTCATTTGATTTGTCGCTTGTGGTAAAAATTTTTATCCTTTCCGATTCATTCAATGCAGATCTGTCTTTAGTACATATTAAATTTGGTGTTGGAATACCAGTGGTGCTGAATTCAAGTATGCATTGATCGTTTTCAATTACTTCTATATTTGATTCTAAATTTTTGATGAAAACTGGACCAGTTTGAATGGCTAAATTGAAACTTTCAGATATTTCACCATATTCATTCTTAGCCTTGAGTGTATATGTTCCAAAATCTGTCAAATTTGCATTATCAATTGTAATTGAATGTATTGTTTTAAGTCTAGTGTCTAATTTGACTCTTTGACTAGCTGTTAAAGGCTCTCCATCTTTAAACCAGTTTACTTCAGGAAGTGGTAGACCAGAACATTCAAATTCAGTCTTAAATTGTTTCTTTTCAGCAACTGCAAGTTCCGAATTTGGTTTTTTGGTAAACTTTGGAACACCAGACACAATCAATTGAGCCTGAGATTCATCCGATCCCGCTTTGTTATTGGCAACAACTTTGTATGAACCTTGATCAGCAGCCTCTATTTTATTGAAAGTTATTTCGTATAAATAGTCTTTATCTGTTTTTTTGATAGAAAATTTATCATTTTGCTTTATTTCTTTATTATCTTTGAATATCTTTATATCAGCTTTTGGAAATGAGCGTAGCTCAAAAAGCCATTTGAATGTTTCATTTAAACTTGAAATGGTATCATCAAGTTTTTTCAAAAATTTAGGAGGTACTATGGTGGTCACTTTACATTGTGATTCAACTAACCCCAACTCGTTGCTAACCTCACATTTGTATTCACCATTTAGTGACTCTTGCATGTTCGAAATTAAAAGTTTGTGAAAGTAGTCTTTTGATTCAAGGGTAAATTTCTCATTAGCTAAAATTTGTGTTCCATTCCAGAACCAATTTACTTGACCAGAAGGATAGCAAGTATTTATCTGAACAGTAAGCTCAGAGTTTTGGCCTTCAATAATCTCTGTATCTTTTAATTTTTTTATAAAATTTGGGGGACCTAGATTAAATTTTTAAAAGCTTGAAAAAAAGTTTAAAAATATTACATTTCACTAAAAGATTGCAGACTGTTGAAACTTTACCAAATGGATTCGAAACCTCTGCTTTAATTTCACAAGCGTCATCAGTTGTCAAATTTTGTATCTTAAAAAAATTATTTTCCTGCTCAGCAAAAATTAAGTGCTTTAATTCATCGCTTTTAACCAATTTGCTATTCTTATACCAAGCAACTTTAACTGGATGCACTTGTTTTTCAACAAGAAATTCAAACAAGGCTTCATTGCCAATTTCAGAGATAAAATCAGACGGATTTTTTAAAATAATTGGCAAATCTAAAAAAAGATGATTAATTTAAAAAAATAAAAAATAAAAAATTTTACATTGAACAACAAGTTGAGCTTTGTTTGTATTAACAAATCCAGCTTCATTGATTAACTGAGCTGTATATGATCCTGCATTATGAGGTTTCGCAGATTTAATAGTTAATGAAACTGTATCATCTGTGTTAGTAATTTCATAAGTGTCTGAAATTTGAGGTGTTATTTCTTCGTCATCTTTAAACCATTTAACAGACGGCTTAGGCTTTCCACCAGATATTTTAACAGTAAATTTCGCATCATCATTCTCTGCAACAGTGATATTTTCTAATTTACCAGAATATTTTGGAGGTTCTTTATATAAATTATAAGAAACATTATAAACATTCAACATAGAAAAATTACCAAGAACATCAATGTTAAAAGAGTGTTCACATTCACCAACACTATTTGATACTTTAATTGTAACAAAACCTGAATGGGAAGAAAGAACTTTTGAAATTACGAGTGAATAAGTTGAAGATTTCTGGTCGTGTTCAAATTTAACATTGTCTTTGGTTGAAAGTTCTTTTCCATTTAGAATCCAGGAAATTTTTGGTTTCTGAACAGAATCAATAATGCATTCAATTTTGATAAAAGAATCTAAGATAACAGCTAAATCAGTTGGAGCAGAAATAAATGTGGGGTGATCTTAAATTAAAAAAAAATAAAAGTTAAATATGATCGAATAAAAAGATAACAATAAAAAAATATTACTATTGATAATTAAAATAGCCTTATTTGAGGTTGCTTCGCCAAATTCATTTATTATTTTCGCAAAGTAAGATCCGGATTTATCTACTTTACAATCTTTTATATTGATAATATTTTCATTTTCCTTATCTTCTATTTCAACAAAATCATCTGATTGAACTTCAATATCGTCTTTAAACCATTTAACGAAAGGTCTTGGATTTCCAGTGAATTTTATGAAAAATATTGCCTTATCACCTTCTTTTACAGTTAAATTACATAGTTTATTTAATATTGTTGGAGTTTCAAGAATTTCAAGAATGCAAAATTTTTCATCTTCTCCATAATCATTAATTGCTTTAACTTTTATTTTTCCCATATTATTTAGGTTAACTTTAGGAAATGTCAAAGAAAAAAGATTTTTTGTAACGTTTTTTTCAATTCGAACACCATCTTTGTGACTTAGCTCCTGATCATTTAAAAACCATAAAATATTTGGAATAGGATTTGAAATTATTGAGCATTCAAACTTTGCTTCTTTAGTCAATAAAACTTTCTGATCTTTGGGTTGATGAATTATTTTAGGAGAACATAAAACATTTAGTATTGACTTATTTGAATGAGCTTCTCCAATGGAATTACTCATCTTGGCAAAATATGTATACAAGTTTTTAGTAAAATTAACGTTTTTTAAAATCAGTGATGATGTTGTATTAGTATTTTGAATTAAACATTCATCATTGATACAAATCTCTTTTTCATTCTCGAACCATACTATTTTATCAATATCCGGATTTGAATAAAAATTACAGTTAATAATTGCCTCTTCTCCTTCAACGACTGACAAATTCCCAATTTTTGATACTTTTGGAATATCTAAAAATAAAAAAATTTTAAAATCAAACTAAAAAATTATTTTTAAAGTAAAAATTACCATATATATTTAATGAAATTTTATGCTGCGTTTTTCCAAAATTATTTTCAGCTTCAATTAAAAGAAAACCATTATGAACGGAAGAATTAAGCTTATTTATTGATATTGAATAAATATTCAATTTGTTATCTTTTAAAATTTGAACAGAATCCTTGGTTGATACAAGTTTATCGTTTAAAAAACTAAAAAAAATTTAGGTTATTTTTTTTCAAGAAAATTAAATTTTACCAATTCATTTTAGCAGAAGGATTCGAATTAATCTTACATGAAAAATTAAATGGTTGATCATTATGATAAAATATAGAAGTCTCAGTTAGATCAGAAAAAAAAGGTACATCTAAAAAAAGATGATTAATTTAAAAAAATAAAAAATAAAAAATTTTACATTGAACAACAAGTTGAGCTTTGTTTGTATTAACAAATCCAGCTTCATTGATTAACTGAGCTGTATATGATCCTGCATTATGAGGTTTCGCAGATTTAATAGTTAATGAAACTGTATCATCTGTGTTAGTAATTTCATAAGTGTCTGAAATTTGAGGTGTTATTTCTTCGTCATCTTTAAACCATTTAACAGACGGCTTAGGCTTTCCACCAGATATTTTAACAGTAAATTTCGCATCATCATTCTCTGCAACAGTGATATTTTCTAATTTACCAGAATATTTTGGAGGTTCTTTATATAAATTATAAGAAACATTATAAACATTCAACATAGAAAAATTACCAAGAACATCAATGTTAAAAGAGTGTTCACATTCACCAACACTATTTGATACTTTAATTGTAACAAAACCTGAATGGGAAGAAAGAACTTTTGAAATTACGAGTGAATAAGTTGAAGATTTCTGGTCGTGTTCAAATTTAACATTGTCTTTGGTTGAAAGTTCTTTTCCATTTAGAATCCAGGAAATTTTTGGTTTCTGAACAGAATCAATAATGCATTCAATTTTGATAAAAGAATCTAAGATAACAGCTAAATCAGTTGGAGCAGAAATAAATGTGGGGTGATCTTAAACAAAAAAAATTAATTAAATTATCTAAATTTGAAAAAAAAAAAACTTTTAATATTTTCTTCGACTTTTGGTTTTTCTTCTGGTTTAGGTGCTTCCTCAACCTTTGTTACTTTATCAGCCTTTGGTTCTTCTTCTTTTGGCTTTGTATCAGTCTTTTGTTTTTCGACTTTCTTTGGTTTCTCATCTACTTTTGGTTTTTCTTCTGGTTTAGGTGCTTCCTCAACCTTTGT
>VANL01000480.1:0-32900 GCA_006352455.1 Brachionus sp. 'Tiscar' | reverse complement strand
ATAAATATCTAATTAAAGATATACAGATAATATTCTAAAAAAACAAAAACATGATAATTAAAAAAATTGAAAAAAAAAATTTTTATTGATTTATTTATATAATTATATTTCTGCGATTCTTAATAGTTTTTATGGTTAAAAAAAATTAAAAAAAAAAATTCCGGACTTGGACTTTTTTTGGGACTTTTAAACAACTCTGACTTCAATCATTTTTAGTGATTTGTTTGTGAACAAAATGCACAAATCGTCTGCAAAAGGACGCCATAGGGACTCAATCCAAACAGCGGAATTGCAACAAATCCAAAACAAGGTAAAGTTTTATTAAGAAAAAAACATATGACAATTTTTATTCATTCTGATATTATTTTAGCATTATTTTTAAATTAAAAGGCAAGAAAAGACTTAAGCTTTTAAAAAATTTAGTTTTAATATAATTTAACATAATCTTAATGTCAAAAAAGCTAAAGTTTGCATACTTTTAGAGCACATTTGAGATGATAAATGTTTAAAATTTGATGATAATGATGATATCGAATTAGTCTATTCAGATGAAGATAATATGAATGCACGAAAATTGATTAGGCTATTGAAATGAGAATTCAGCGAGCGATAGGTGATCAGTCGGTTCGAGAGTTTACAGCTACAGCTGATAGTACAACTAAGGCTGGACTAAAATTAAACAAAAAAATCAAGTCAAGAAAATCAAGAGAATTTATCTCCTAGATGTGTATCTAGTCAAATTCGTGTATATGCTAATTCTAAAGTGACAATTTTTTGTTCAAATGTAAAAAACCAGTGTGTGGATATTAGAATTGGACAATTTTTTTATACCTGAAAAGCCCATCGAGTCTTTCTGACCCGTTTTTTAAAGTCAAAGATTAAATGTTTAAATTCTTGTTATTTTATTTAAAAACATGACATTTCTTACACATTGCTCTTAAAACCATCTCATGTAAACATGTCCCACAAGTCGGTTTTTCCGCAATCATTACAATAAATTTGGACTTGTTCTCATTGCACAATCTAACTTGGCATTTTTTCTATCTCTGTTTATTGATTTTTTTGACGATGGTGGTGTTGTCGTAGTGGCTAAATTGGCGACACTTTTTTTGAAAGAGCATATATAAGTGAAAGAAATTTTTTTTAAAATTTTTTACAAGATAATCTAGTTTTGATGTTTCTAATGTTAAGAGGTAGATATGTTTTTCAGAAATAAGTGTGATATAATGTAAAGTATGATGGTCAAGTAGACTTGTGTAAATTCATTTAGTACCACCTTTATTAGTTTTTAGGTTTTTATTTTTATTTTAAACTAATTTCTTTAAATGAAAAATCATTAATCTTTAAATAACAAATTCTAAAAATATAAATTGGTTTATATACATTATTTACACACAAAAAAATACATTTGTATCAATAAAAATTTCTCGTGTTTAAATTAAAATAATTTTCATCTAAAAATTGGACATTTTTTGTGGACACTCTCAAAAAAATAGTCGGCTTGTACTGCTGGTGCTGAGTGAATAAACTTGATGAATTGATATTGCATATTTGATAAAAAGTCCAATCGGCCAGAACACTTTTTTAATTTTTTGTTTTAAATTAAAAATTTTTTCTATTAAATTTTAAAAATAAAATTACTTTTTTAGACTTTTTTTAATAAATTTTATATCTGACTCTTTATTTTTGCAAATTATCTCGAACATGATTAAATTTCGAAAATTTCTAAACCCATTCAAATGATCAGCAAACACTTTACAATTGAAATTTTCAATTTTTAATTTTATTACAACCAAACTGGATGCTAGTTGAATCAGGCTTTCGCAAAATTTTGCCGAAAATGAAAAGTTCAAATGGTTGAGAGTTAGTTTTTTCAAATAGGAAAATTTTTTGAGATTTTTTGTAAAAACTACTTGAAAGTCATAAGTAAGAAAACTGTTAAAATTAGACAAATTGAGTTCATTTAAGACGGTTTTGTCCGCCAATTCGTTCAAAAACATGTCAAATCTGCTCACACCACCAATTAGTTTAAAGTCACTAAAAGACAAATTTTTTATGTGTGTCCATTTTGGAATTTCGGCTAGTTCTGCAATGTCAAGATTGTTGCAACTTTTATTTAAAAATTAATTTTGACTATTTTTTTAAAATCAGTTTACTTGAAAAAATATTTGTCTTTAAAATTCACCGAATCAGGGCTGCATATACTCAATTTTATTATTTTGTTTTTATTCAGATAACTTAATTCTTTCTTTTTTTTATTAATTAGATTTAAAAAGATTAATAAATATGAATTTTGATTAAAAATTATAACTTACTTTGCTTGTGCATGGTTTTTTCTCATCACTCGAACTATTTTCTTCATCATCACTCTCTTCGAAAATTCTTTTAAAGGATGTTTTTTCTTCTTTTTTCACAAAAAAATCGCTCGAGAGAGCACAGCATGGCAGACCAAGCTCATTTAATTCTAAATTAGTATTTTTTAAAGAAAAATTATTAAAATATTGATCAATTATTGAGGGCTTTTTTTATTATTATTGTACCAAGTAATAGCAAATTTTATGCTCTTCAAACTATGTAAAAAACAACTTCCCAGTATTATTAAATTTCATCAACAAGAGATTCATAAGTAAAATGACCTAAATGAGCTTGTGTTTCATTCAAATTTTTTAAGAATTTTAAATTTTTTTACCAAACTAAATTCTAAGAAATTTTTTGATAATGCTTTTATTTATTTTTGAATTATAATATTTTATTTTTTATCAAGATTTAATTAAAGAAAATACAAATTTTCACTTAAATACAGCAGGTTTCAGAAATAAGTTGACGGTGTTTAGAGCAGTGCTTAAGCAAGCTGTCAGCTTATTTCAGGAACGTACAGTAGGTAAATTTATACAGTGTGTCACAAAAAGTTAGAATCAAACTGTAAAATTTAAAAAAATTATTTTTTACAATTAAAATTAGAGAATGACTACGGAACGATATTTTATTTTTACGTAGCTGTTCTTATGAAATATAATTATCTGTAAATAGACTTAATAGAATTCTTTTCTTTTTCTTGAATTCGTTTTCAGAAAATAATATAAACAAACTACAAGCAATTCAGAATAAAACAGTCAGATCTATCCTTAAGTTAAAATATGGCTTTTAATAAACTTAAGTTACTAACAGTCTCGAATCGGCTTTTTGAGTTGAGTGAGAGATATGTTGGGACAGGACTGAGCCATTCTATTCCATTGGTTGTCACACTAGTGGATGAATACAAACAAGGCTTCGAATCAAGATATATTGAATACCCTACTCCATTGTGTAATTGCTACCTTACTATTTCCTCTTTTTTTCATGAAGCTTCAACTATATAAACTTCTGTTACATGTAAAAACCTATTTCAATATATGTTTTTTAAACTTTCTTTTTAATTTTTTTTTAGCTGATTTAATTTTTATTTTATCTTATTTTATTAACTCTATTTTTATTTTTATTTATTTTTTTTTTACTTTATTCTGAAGGAGCTCTTGCTCGGTACAGAAAACAAATAAATAATTAGGAGAAAAATTTGAAACATTTGAAGAGTTTGATGTCGTGTACTAAAAGTATTGCCAGACCAACTATCACATCTTTCACTGGTCAGCAAGTCGTTAAATTCGGCTACATGTAAAAATTGCAAAATTTTGGTATTAGAAAATCCTCTTGTATGTAGTATTTGTAACTTTAGCTTTCATAGATATTGTATTAAGCGATATATCCCATTAAAAAAGTCTTGGTCGGGCAAAAGTTGTAAAAAAATCTAAATTAATCTTGTAACATTTTCTTTTTTTTTTAAATTTTTTTTTCAATAAAAATTCACACTTAATTATCTTTTTCTAGATATAATTTTACTTTTTCAGATATTTTATCTTTCTCTAGAAATTTTTTTTCAGATAATTATCTGTCGTAAGACATTGCTACGGAAAGATATTTTATCTTATATGCAGCATCTTCCTTAAAATTATCGTTTAATTAGAAATTTTTATGCTTGAATTAGGTATCTAATAAAAGCTCATTTTTTCTCCTTTTGAATCAATAATAACACTTAAGCTAAAAAATAAAAGTCTCTTTATTAATTAACTTCAATAATATATAACTATCTTTTATAGAAAAAAAGTTTGACACAAAAAGTTAGAATCAATCTTTTTAACCAAAATAAAAATCGGATATCCGATTTATTGATTGATTTTTTTACCGAATATGCTAAAAGACTTGAATATCTTTAATTTGAGACCATGCTTGACATAAATTGCGACAATTAGCTTATTACTGGATCTCATCAAAAAAAGACTACCAAAAATTTGCAAAAAATAGAGAAAAATGGGCCAGAAAAAAGTCAGCGACCAACAAAGATGGCAAATTTTAGGTCTTTTGAAAGAATAAATATTCAAAAACAAAATGAACAATGATTCTTCCTATTTTGAAAAATCAAAATATCCTAAAATAAAATACATTTAAATAAATGCTGCAATATGGTAAAAACCTTTTGACAACAAAAAATCTGCTTTCTACACCCAAAAAAAAAAGATTTTCACAACCAAAAAAAAATTCCTGATCAAAAGTACTCAATTTTTGAATAATGAATAAATTTATTTATAAATCAAATAAAAAATGATTTTTACACTCAAAAAAAAATAAGTCTATTAATTAATTTTTACAGTATTTTAAACTATTTTTTAGATTTTAGAGGTCTTCCTCTCTTTTTAGGCTTTTCTTTCACGAATGCTGTTTTCAATTTTTTTGATCTACCTCGCTTGTTCTCTTTGGCAACTTCAACTCCAGTCTCAACATATATTACATCCTCAACTAACTCGTCATTTATCTTTATTCACTTTTCTCAGTCTTTAATTTTTTCTTTCACGGTATGGTTGTGATAATCTTTTTTTTGGGTGTAGAAAGTAGATTTTTTGATTAAATTTTAAAAAAAAACGAAAAAGTCCTATAATTTTTCAAACTTCAATGAATAGTAACGAACTCCTCAAAGAATGGCCTGGACTTGGTCAGGGCAATTTCGGAGTGGGACCTGGAAAGATAAGCGAGTACCTTGTTGATTTGGTTTCGGCCTTTAGATCTCTTCAAGCTCGAGTCAGCTCCCTCGAATCAAAAAATCAAAGCTTAGAACTGACGATTAATAAACAACAAAAAAAAATTTCTGAACTTGAAAAAGGTCCTCAACTAACAGCCCACACAATTCCAGTATGCACACTAGCAAGTTTGGTCGATAATAGCAGCCAGAACAATGAATCTGATCTCGTAATTATATCAAAAGTAGCAAAAGAATTCAAAACTAGAAATAAAATTGAGAATAATCTCATTATTTATGGATTAGATGAATGTATCAGTGAAATACCAAACGAAAAGAAAAAACATGACAAAGAAAAGGTACACCAAATCTAAGACAAAATTGGCATTACTGAAGAAAAATGTATACGCATCAACAGAATCAAACCAAGAACTGCTCAGGAAACTAATCCGGTTAAAAATTCGATATTGGTAGTAGAACTGCAAGTCTCGGAAAGCAGAAACAAGGCTTTATCTCGATCACAAGAGCTGTACAAATCCACACAATTCAAAGGTATTTTTCTAAACAAAGATAAAACCCTAGCCGAACGCAAACTTGACAAGGCTCTTAGAGACAAAAAGAAAGAGCGAAATAACGCCTTACCCCACATTGAAACTGATGCCAATGGAAAAACACTCAGGTACAAGAAAAACGAAAACAGCAAAAGATGGTTCTGGGGAATCAGAAATGAAACACTTGTGTGGGTTTTGCACCCAGAAGACCGAGATTAGCAACTAAGCAACAACTCCATTCAACTTAAATCCACAATTCCTCAAAACTCAGATTCCTCCATCTCCATCTTTAATCAAAATTTTAAAACTACACAGCAACAAAACTTAAAACCAATCAAAACCTTCACTAATCCGTCACAACCTAACCAAACATGGCTAATTCAATCAACATCTGTAAACAATGATTCTTTGTCCAATTCAGCAGTCTCGAGTCATCCCGGAATATTCAAAGCATCAGTCAGCAAAGTCTTAACCAAATCAGCTGACTGGAGTAGTCCCAAAGCGGACAGAGCTACAATCAACCAAAAAATTTCCATATCAGCTGATTATAACAGCCCCGGAGCAACCAATGTTTTTAAGAAAAATTTTTTTTAGTTATTTTCTAGATATAAAAATTTAAAAAAAAACTTTTTGTACTTTTATGGTCTTTTTATTACCAGTTGTCATTTATGGTTAACGTAATTATCCAAATTCAGTGACTTGACTAAAAAATGAGCACTGGTTTTAAAAAAAGTAATGTTCAATTTTAATGTCTTAAAAGCATCCGACAAATAAATAAATTTTTTTTTTTTTAAGCAATTTTTTATAAGCTTTAACAATTAATAATAGTTTTAATTATATTAAATTTTTATTAAATTTCACTAAAATTGAATTTTTATTTTTTTTTTAAAACAGTGCTCAATTTTGAATATCATGCAACTTAATTCGGATGATTACGTTTATTCAATCTTTATTTCAGAAAATTAACTGGGTTCAAGGCGAAGCCCTGATTTAGGGATTCGACTTTGTTGAACTTTTAATCTCATTGCCTATACCTCATAAAAAAGTACTTTTCGGCATTGTGAAATTTCATACAAAACTTCCAATACAAAAACAAAAAAACTTTCAAACTTTTTTTATAATGGTCAAAGCAGATAAAACAAAATGAATCAAGTGTTGTTTCAAACAGTGCCAAAGTCTGCAAAATCTGTGTAAAATTATTGTAAGTAAAATGCAATTACTTTGCACAGATTTTAGAGACTTTCGCAATAGGGAAAAGATCAGATGTTTCACTTTGGTTCATTTTCAGAAAAAGTTTTTTAGCATTAGAACAAAAAAGTTGAAAATATTTTTTGTTTTTTAATTGAAAGTTTTGCATGAAATTTCACAATGCCATTTTTGCTGTATTTTACACTTTGCTTGGGTATTTTTCTTGTATTACATTTTTTGTACAGTCAATTTAAATTTTAACAAAAAAAAAAATTTTTGTTCAATTTTTTTTTTAATTAATAAAATTAACATACCATTTAAAGATGAAATCAATTGACAAATGCTTTCTTTTGAGTGAATATGAATTGAGCTAAAATCAAGTTTTTTCAAGTGTTTAGTTGTGTTTAAATTCAAATTAATTGCAGATAGAATACACGGCCAAATGAGTATGTACAATTTAATTGAATTTAGCTTATCAGCAAAATCAAGTCCAAAATAGTCTTTGACCAAATCATCAAGAACATATGGATTGGTGTTTAACACTATATTGTTCGACCTCAAATAGCTTAGATCTATTCCAAAATTGAGATCGCACTTAGCTATTTTTTCCTCATTAATCAGCCTCGATAAATGACCATTAGACTTTTCAATAGACACATTTAAACTGAATGTGTTCAATTTTTCTATTAAATCAAACATGAACTTGTTGAGAGTGAGAGTAATGTTGTTGGTGCCAGTAACCAAATGAGACAGTTTTGGCAATTTATGGAGCGGAAAATTTTGATTTGTTAAATTAAGACTAAAAGCAGACTCGTCATATGAAGAGTAAAGCTCCAAATGTGTCAAATTTGAACATTGACCAGACAATAATTTGAGAAGAGTTTGAACCGAAGAAGATTTAAATTCTACTCTTAGATATTCAAGTTTTTCCAAATGTACCGTTTTATGGTTTGAGCTATCCAAATTTGGACTTAAGTTAAAACTTAGATGTGTCAAACTTTTGCATGAGTGGACTAGTTTGCCTAGGTCAACAAAGTCAAGTTGACAATTTGATGATGTTATGTTGAATAAGTCCAGTCGAGTAAGACTAGTTATTTTGCATAGTGTTTCGTTTGTCATTCGCTTGAGGCTTGTATGCCGGCATAAATTCACACAAAAGTTGACGTTTAGTTTTTGAACAAAATACTCTTTAGATTTATAAAATTTGAGAACTTTCTTCAAATTTTCATAGTCAAGAGTAAAACAGTTTTCCAGATCGCATTTTCTTTTAATATAAAATTCTTGAAAAGAGTTGTTTTAGTTTTTAAATTAATACTTTTTGTCAAAAATTAAATTGAATAAATAAGAGTTTTGAAGCTCGGATGGTTTAGATGTGTTGTGTATGGCTGTGAAAAGATTCATCAAGTCAATTGTGTTTAGTTTAACACTAAGGGACGATAAAAATGGCACTGGAAGTCTTGGTAGATCCATTTTCACGAATATTTAAATAGATTAATTTTTTTTTTTAATTTTTTTTTTAGATTATTTGAAAGTTTTATAATTATCAGTAAAATTAAGTTAACTTTTTTATCAGAAAAAAGGATTTAATTAAAAAATTAAAATAACTAATTTTATTTTATTTGGAGATAAAAAAAATTTGATTTAATTTAAATTTAAAAAAAATCAGATAGAAATTTTCCATCACTCGTTAATAAATTCGAAAATTTTTTTGTGATATTCTATAAAAGTAAACAATTCCAAAACAGACTTTGCAAAACTTTAAATGGATTACTTAATACTAGAAGTTTTGAGTGTTTTTTTAAGCATAAAAACTTTCTAAGAATTAGATTCATTAGATTTTTTTTACCAATTTATTTATTTATTGAACTGAATTAACCTCCTTTAAGGAGAAGTAAAAAAATAAATATAAAATTTTAAGTGTTTTTGTGTTTTTTTTTTTAAATGAAAAATTATTGTCTAAAAATAAAAAAGGAACATTAGTTCAAAAATTGAAAAAGGCATGAAAGTTAGAAAGCAAGATAATTGGGGCCAAAATTCATGAATTTCTTTTATTTTGAATTAGCTCATTTAGGAGAGTTCTGTAATGTTTTAATTTTAAATTGCAAAGACATAACCAAATTGAATCAGATATACCATCATTACAAATCAGATTAATCTTAAGATTTTCTTTAAGTTGGTTTATATTTAATGTAATTTTTGAAGTTTCAATTTTAAAGTGCTTGGAAATAAGTACCAAATCGGAGGAAAAAGATTTATTAGAGGGGGGGTCACTTAGCATAGATTTTAAGAATTGTGATGATAGATAATTATATTTAATTGTATCAATAAAAGTTAGTTTTGAAAATAGATAAAGTTCATCAAAGTTGAATACTTTCAGTACTTTTAAGATTCGTGACATGTGACAGTAGGCTTTTAAACCAAATATTTATCTAATTAAGTTGTTTTGTAATTTATTTATTGAATCCTTTGTTCTCGAATTAAGAGTGAGAGCCTCAAGACCATATCTTAGGCAGAAGAAATGAAATTCCAAAAAAGCTGCTCTGAACTTTTTAAAAATTTATAATTGCCTGTGTTTTAAGGTCAAGATTTGAATCTATAATGAATTGAATCCTAAGTATTCTAACTAATTTGCTTCTTTAGGTTCTGATCCATTAAGGTGAAAAACCTATTTAGATAATTGAATACCAAAGGAAACAACTTTTGTTTTATTAGGGTTAAATTTTATTATCCATTTATTCCCATAAGACCCACAAATATCCAAAAGCATTTGTAGATGGGAGTCAACTGGGCTTATTAAGATTATATTATCTGCTAAGATGAGCTCAGAGACTGAGAGTAAATAAGTGAGAGTGGTCCGACAAGCTCCTTGGAACACATCTTAAGGACGTGCGATGCTACTTGGTCGACTCCTGCGGACTTGTCACTGCACAATTTCATGAGCTTGTTTTAAACCAGTTTCAATTTTTAAGGGTTTTGTTGTTAGATTATTTGGAAGAGATATAACAGCTACTGCTGAGTTATAATAAATCCTACCGTACCCAGTAGGAAGTATGCAGACTCTTTAATAATTTATAGAATAAGCCATATTTTATCAAAGGCCTTTTCTGCATCTAACGATGCTATCCTACATTCAGAACCTTTATTGATGTAGTTAAAAGTTGTTTCTTTCAATAAAAAAATGGCATGGTTACAAGAGGTTTTTTTTCCTAAAACCAAATTGGTTATTACTAACTTTATAGAGTTCAGGGGAATTAATTAGAATTAGTTTTTCTAAGATTTTCTATGAAGTAGAAATAGGTCTTATATTATTTAGATCAGAGCTGTTTTTCAAGTTGTCTTTTAGAATAGGATTAATTTTTGAAAATCTTTTGGGATCGTATTGAATAGTAGATGTTGGTTGAAGAATTCTAGTAGAATTTCATGAAAACCAACAAAATTAACATTTTTTAAAAGGTAATAGGAGATTTTGTCAAAGCCAGTTACTTTTGAGTTATCAAGTTCTGATATTATTTTCTTTAGTTGAGACAGCTCAAAAAAAGGGAGAGTAACAGGACGAATGTAATACACAAATGTTTCATTCACATGTTTTTTAATATTTAGCTGATCACTTGAGAGAGTAGATTCATCCTCTTTAAATAAATTTAAGAAGTGGAAAAAGAGTTTATCCAGTGGGAGGGTTATTTATTTTCTAACATTTCTTTTATTTTTAGATTGTGCAAGCCTTATCCGAAATCTATTTCCATCTTTTAAAGAAAAAAGATTATTTGCTTGCCCTTTTAATTTATTTAGATAGATTTTTTGTCGCTTAGCTCTTCTAAATTCTTTCTTTAATTGTCTCTTTTTAGGTTCAAAGGAGGGGTCCGTTTTTATTTTTTGATTAATATCAATTAACTTATCTTTCATCAATTTTAGTTCCTTATTGAACCAATTGTTTTTCTTTGGCTTGTTAGCTTAATTGGAGGAAAAGTAAGTATTTTGATAGTCTAATGCTTCATTTGAGGCTTTAGAGATTGAGTCACAGATTGATTTATAAAAGAGATCAACATGCTTTTGTGTATTCATAATAGGTTTCGAGGGATCAGTGTAATCGAGACAAGAATTTAGAAAATGACTAGATAAATTACTATTATAGAATTCAAATACTTACAGCTATTTCAAGTTTTAGTCTGGGTTGGAATTGAGGCTTAACATATAGAGATTCAATTTCAACAACTGATTTCAAATTTTTGCTCTCGTTTAGCAGGTTTTCAATTTGGCTTTTGACCATTTCAATCAACGATTTCATTTGGTTTTTTGTACGTTTAACATCTAAATGAACGTCTTCTATTTCAGCGTATATGTCATTTAGGTCGTCCTCGTCAATAGGATGCGTGTTTTGAGTTTTTTTGAACAGTTTCAGAGACATTATTGCGTAATAATCTGAGCATAAAAGAGCCCTGGAGGCTGTGATGTGCAAGAAGTTGAAACGACAGTTCCTTTCGTAGATGCTTTATCATTTGGATTTGGAGTTGTTTAAAACATTCAGTTAAGTCGTTTTTAGGAATTCTTGCGAATTGATCAAGTCTTGAGACGTAAAATGAGGTTAACTCCGATTTATATTGATCATCCAACAGCCTCAATGCGAAATGGGATAACTCAACTAAGCATTCAGGTTCAGAGTGGGATGGAACAGATTCATTCACTTGCTGAGAATGCTCCATCGTAACCACACTATTATAATTTTTTCTAAAATCTAAGTTTGTCACGTGATGACGTTCTTTTATAAGTAATAAAACTTTATAGTTTTTTACCAATGGCTTGCTAAAATTAAAAATTAAAAAAAAAAAAAAAATTTTATACCTAAATAAAAATTTTAATTTATTATCTTCGTTATCATTTTGAAAGTAGGACTTTTTTTACGGTCTTAAGGGTACAAAAAATTTTGGGTCTTCCAGCGTTAAAAAGTAAAAAATGATTTTTAAAATACAAGTAAAGATATGTGAATTTTTTTTTTTTATCAAAATTAAATTTTATTAGTTTAATAATTATAAATAAACTTTTATTTTTAAAAATTAATTTAAAATATCAAAATATTTAAAGATTTTTGTTTTAAAACAATAAAAACTAAATTTCTTAGTTCGCATTTTTTTTTAAATTGTATGAAAATTTTACCCAAAAGACAAACGAAAAAAATAAACAAAATATATTATAATATAATATTTGACTCTTTCTTCAATAAATATTGTTTTTTTTTTAAATTTAAAGTTTTAACTAAAAATTAATTTTTAGATTATTCAACAAGTTAGTGTTCATGCCTCAGCAACTATCAGCCGTTTTCATAGTGTGGCCACTTTTTAAAAAGAAGAAAACATTTTTTCATTTTTTTCATTTCATTTCATTTGCAAAATTTTTTCGCAATTCATATGCATTCTCATAAAAGTGACACTGAATAATACTTCTTTCTCCTCTGATACAGGTTATGGTTAGTTTAGCATTCCTAGTATCTGCTTTTACACATGTGCTTTTTACTATAGCAGTCCACATTGACAAACGGCATTTAAATCTTTCTTTAAGTCATCTTAGTATTTTAACTTTTCTGGTCAAAACTTTGAAAATTGTTTGTGAGAAAATAAAAACCTTGAAATAAATTTTTAACCAGCACATGTTCACTTTTTAAATTTAGGGCATCAAGAGTTGATGTCTAACTCTAAGTGAGGTCAAATCATCAAAATTAATATTCGGGTTATTTAAATAAGCAGACAAAAATCTTAATTGTTTTAAATTTTAAAAAATTTTAAAAATATTTTTCTAAATTCAAATTAAAGCTAAATTTTTGTACCGCACTAAAATAATTATTTTTTCTTATTTTAGAACTAAACAGATTTCCTAAGCATAAATAAAATTTAAAATTAATTCTGAATTAAAAATTAAAAATAAATGTGTGACTAGTTTATTATTTTTAATTAATTTTAAGAATAAAATCCGAAAAATTAAACAAAAATGCCTTTAACATTTAAAAAAACTCTTTTTATAATGAACTTTATAGATGAATTCTACAATTTGCATGGCAAATGGTCAAAAGAGTTGTCAACACGCCTAAATGAAAATAAATACAAAATATTTCATAATAATTTGGTTTAAAGTGAAGCTTGATGGTTGAATGTCGAAACAAAAAGAGACGACTGCTAAAGCTTTTTTGATCCTTACTTAAAAATAAACTTTTTCCAAATTAAAAATTTCAAATTAAACAACATTTTCAATTAACTGTAGATCAAATTTATTCAAGTATTTATTTAAAAAATTGAATTTATGTAAAGAGGTATTTTTTATCTAGTTTTTGTACCAAATTAAATAAATGCTTTCAAATTAGAAAAAAATTAATTAATAAAAATATAAATTAGCGGCATGTGCTGATAATTTGCACGACACCTGTATAGTGTCATGATGACGCACAAGTCTAAAACCCAAGACTTAATTAAACAACCAATAATATTGACAGAATTTTCATTAAACCAAATGGTTTATTCAAAAAAAAAATTATATTATTTTATATAAAGCGCCATAGGCGGCTTTTAATATCGCATAAAAGAGAAAAGTTTTTTAATTTATTAATTAATTAACTAAATAAAACGTTTAAGTCAAGTAGGTCACGTGGTCTCGTTTAGGCTACTAAATCGGCTCGAGACCTCACGAACTTTTTTGATAACTATTTAATATTCAGTTTAAAAAAATTAAAAAAAAATATTTTTAATTTTTATAAAATTTGATTTTGATGACTTGTGTAAACATTTTCACCATCTGTGTATTCCAATTTGTTCAAAGCTTGACTCAAACGATTACATAACGTTTCTTTGTCAAGCTAAACAAAAATTTTCGATGATAAAATTTTAATATCAATGAAAAATATTTTTTTTCAAAATATTAAAAAAATTACAATACCTCATTTACTAAACCATGGTCAATTAGTTCATCTGCTAGATTGTTCACTGTGTCTGTTTTGCTGAGAGGCGACTGAATCAAACGAGCAGTCCGATCCTCGAACGTTATTGTTACCGATAACTTAAAAACAAATGTTTAGTATTTTTTCCATCACAAAAATATAATTGAATCTATTATTAACCATTATTTATTTTCATAAGAAGTTTATAAAATTCTAAAAAAAAGGTTATTTATTGAACAAATGAACAATTTGGAATTCGAGCAAAATTTTCTTGCTAAACAAAAATAAAAATATAATTAAATATAATTAGATTCAATTTTTTTTAATAAAGTAATATTAATTTTTTATGTAACATTATTGACTTGGTTAACACACACACTAATTGAATTTAACAGTGTATTGGAACTGTCAACTATTTAAACTTAACAATTAAAAATTGACTTTAATAAAAATATTTAGTTTTTTTTTAGTTTGAATTAAAATAGCAAAATAGCCAACATTTTAAAAGCATTTAGTTAAATTATTTTTATAAGCCATAAAGTAGTGTAGAGAATTTCAAAAACAATAGGAACAAAAATAATTAAATATATTCTTTAAAAAGACTGTCAAAAAGACTTTGACAACGAATTGAGAGCCAAATTAAAAGAAAAATTTCCTAATTAAATTAATCAGCCATTAGGTTTTTATAAAAAAAAAGACAACCAAGCCTTCATGGAAATTAAAGGTACTTTATGCTAAAATTATAGAATTCTTATTAAAATTAGCGTAAAATTAAGTTATTTTACTTCCGTAATTTTACGCAAATTAACGTATTTTAACGAAAATTCACGTAAAATTACTTAAAAACCATGTCATAACAGTACTGTATAAAAAAAAGTACTTCAACATACTTTGTTGATAATAAAACATATTTAAAATTAAGTGCGACATAACTTTTTTAATCTAAATTAAAATCTTTATTTTTTTGTATGCTAAATCGGTACTTGATCAAATTAAAATTTTTTGAACTAAAAAGAAAAAATTTAGAAAAAATTCAATTATGATATTTCGATTAAATTAGATCACAAAATTTACAGTGATCAAATAGAAATTAAAAAAAATGTTTAGTCTTTTTAAAAGCTTTATTAAGATTATTGAACGTTCTGAAGTTCTAAGAATGGAATCCTTTTTTATACCTATATGCTCGTGTACAGAACACAAGCTTATAATTAAGTCAAGATTTAAGCTTAGTGTTAAATGTATCTGTCAGCATTTCGAAGCGTCTAGCTTCTGAGATACGTGACAAGTATAATAATTACTTATCTTTGTGCATCAGTTAATATCTTAGCATTAAATTATTAGGACAATCTGATTGTATTGTGAATTTCAAAAAAAAAGTCTTCCTTTTTTGATTAATCAAAGGAGGGTGCCGGATCTCCATTGAAACTTGGTCTTTAATTTTGGAACTAAAGCAAACTTTTAAAAATTATTGTAAATAGCTTATTTTGAACTTTTTTTATTTTTTTATTTTTACGAGAATATTTCATTTAAATAAATATTTGATTTTCCACTACATTATGTCCAACTAAAATAACATACTTTCTCATTTTAAAAATTTTGAAAAATATTGAAATATTATATTCAATTATTTATAATATTAGAGAATTAAGGCATTGTGAATTTTGTAACAAAAAACAAATACAAAAATTTTAAAATGTAATAAATTATTTTCCTATAGTATAAAACTGGTTCTACAGAATGTATCATTTGATACACAGCATGTATCACCTAAAGTTTAATCTATGTACAAATTTATTACATTTTAAAATTTTTGTTTTTGTTTTTTTGTTCCAAAATTCACAATCCCGAGAATTAAAGAATTAAAAAAATTGAAATAACACAAAAATGCCTTTAGAGATATTGAGAACACGTTATTGCCCTATTCCAAATGGCTGCAATCAAAGAGAAGATTAAATTGAAATTGAAAGAAGTTTCAACTATTAAACGAGCCAAGGAATAAAGTTTATTTTTTGGTAAAAAAATAATTTCTTTTTTGTTTTAATTATTTTTTTTATTTAAATTTTTTTTAAACCTTACTTAACTTTATTTATGAATAAAATCAATATTTAAAAAAAAAAAATCTTTTCATTTTGTTTAACCTAAAAATTTTTCATAATTTTAATGACGCCGTAATTCCCGGCGGACTCGATTAATAATGATTGAAATTTCAAATTTTTGATACCTCTTACAAAACTACTGCAACATGGTGCAAAAAAGTTTTCTTTTGAGGTAAACAAAATCAATAATCAATTTAAATCTTATTGTTTTTTAATTTTTGTCTTTTATTTACATCAGAAAAATTATTCTAAGTAGATATGACGCAACATTTTATGCTGCAGTACTTTTTTAAATACATTTTTATTTTAGTAAATTTTGTTTTATCAAAAAAGGAAGAATTTCTGTCCTTTTTTTTTTTTGAAATTCCCAATACCCTGTTAAACTATGACATAAAAATTATTATTTAATAAAGAAAAAAATTTAATGTTATTCATTATGCTTTTTTTTTGTTGTTTTTAAATAGTGTGTTAATCAAATACCATTAATAAATGTATCATTCACTCAAATAATTTTAAAAATTACTTTATATATATTTTGTGTTTCGTCCAGAGTTAGATTAGTGTCGATCTGTTGGGCTTGTCTCCTCTCACTAGGCTTTTTGTCTGCTTCAACAGCGGCCGTTTCACTTGTTTGGTCAATTGGAATATGATTAGTCGTTTGATTAGCGCTAGCACCGTTTAGTGATTGTACTAAAATAGGAGATTGTGTTCGTGTTTGTTCGGGCACAAACTTTTCAAAGTGTTCGGCCGATAGAGACTGAAGTGGAGATGAACTGGAAGAGGATGTTTTAGAAGAGACGTTGGAGGAAGGATGCGAACTGGGCGACATAGCTGATTTGACCGACCAAGTCGATTCACAACTAACTTGAATTTTGTGTTCACTGGGATAAGACTCGACAACAATGAGTGGATTAACACCATTTTTAACATCTTCTAGATACTTATTTACATCGAAGGCCGGCAATTGGCCAAATTTGTACTCGTTTTCTTTCAAAGTAGCAATTACGTAATCGGATGACTTTGAGAACGAACTGTTGTTAAATGTTGCGATAGAGTCGTTGTAGTTTTTCATTAGCTGATGAGCGGCGAATAGTCTCAGACTAGGAACTTCAAATAGCAATGGATGAAAGAGAAGCTCTTTGGCTGTGGGTCGTTTTTTGGGATCGGACTCGATGCATTTTTTGATAAAGTCCTGTTGTTTTTCGTCCAACGAGTCAATTAACTGCTTGATAAGTTCAGGAGTGACTGTGTGCGTTGAGCCATTACCGCCAAATTCCAAATTGAACATCTAAAATAAAATATATAAATAATTATCCTTAATAAAAAAAAAAAAAAAATTTAAGCTTATTTCTAATTAAACTAGATTTGTCTTTTTATAATCAACCTATTAGTTTAAAATTAGAATTTAGGTGCTCCAAAATTGGCTATTTTGATTAAATTAGAGTTGATTAGTTTTAGATTAGATTTGCGCTTACTTCTAGTGCAACAATGCCAAATGCGTATATGTCTACTGACGGACTATTGGCTTGGATTTCCTGGGTATCGTTTGGCGATCCGATGAACTCTTTCAATTCAGGAGCAATGTAGTGCATGTGTTTGGACCATTTGCTCAAATCAATGCACGTCTTTACGTGAGTATTTACAATATCGGGTGCAATACTGCCTATTTTTATCAAGCCGTTGTGCTGAATATATATTGTGTCGCACGAAAGATCGCCGTGAACCACTGGAGGATCGCATTTGTGCATATAGCTTTAAATAAAACATTTTTTCAATTATTTTCTCATTTTATTTAAATTGTTTTATGTTCACAAGTTAAAAGGCATCAAAAAATTTTTAAAAAGACTTGTTATCAAGTCAGAACAGCTGAAGTCCATGTTTGGTACCAAATTTTATTAATTAAAAATAATAGCGAAAATATAAATAGTCATCGCTTTTTTACTTACCGAAAAATTTTTTTCCTAACTTTGCTTATTTTTTTTGGCTTGTTAAAAAAAAAACAAGATAATTTTTTTTTATAATTTTAAATGACAATAATATGTAATTAAAAACTAAAATACTTAATCAGCAACTATATAAAATAAATTTATTTTTTTCTGTATTTAATGTCAATTACATTTGAATTTTTCTCTATTTTAATTCATTAATACATAATTGATTGAAATGAAACTCTTTTACAACCAAAAAAACAAAAAAAACAAAAATACACTCAAAACTCGGAGAGGTTTTTTGGATCCCTTGCGTTAACTTTTCTTTTTAAAATTTATTCCATGAAAATAAGCATATTTTACAATAAAATTTAATTAATTTTAATATTTTTTTTATCAGATTGCAAAAAAAGTATTAAAAAATGATTACATTTATTTAACAAAATAAATGTTATTAAAAACATTACATTACCTAACCCTAACATTTTTATAAACCAATGCAACCATATCTCTAAATTCACTTGGTCAACTTTCTTACGCCCATATTACAAATACAATGCTTAAAGATGTTGACCAACCGTCAGACAGATGAGACAGCTGAGCAGCTTTTATAAGAGAGTAGATTGGAAAACAATGAAAAAGTAATAAAGAATAAATGCGAAAGAAAAACACAAAAATATAAATTAAGTATTATTCTTTACCCTTAAATAATATACTTTGTTTTTATTATTTTTTTTGCTCTACTTAGATAATTAGTGTTATATTTTTCTAAAAAAAAAATTAATAAATCGAAAATTTTTTAGTAGCTTCAAAATTCAGCATTTTAGTTTTTTTTTGGCAAAAAATAAAAACAGGTAATAATTATATGCCCGTATAGCCGAGAGGTTTGCGTGTTAGTCATTCAATTCAACATATGCCCGGCCTCTCCTTTTATTAAGTCTACAGAGTATTCATATAGTTACAGTCTTTGAAATAAATAAATTGAAACACAATATGGATAAACTATGAAGACCCTCTAAGAATTCCAAAAAATAACCAAAGATATATTCAAATAAATACTACAACGAAAATCAGTCAAAAACGAATATTATGAAAATGAACTTTTATTGAAATGGACCCACACCGAAAAAATTTACAGCAAACTCATAAATTAAAAAAAAAAAAATATATACATAAATTTTATTTGAACAAATGTTTTTTATCTTTATTTTTTAATAGAGACTTAACAGTTATAAAAACAACTCTCAACTACTATATAATAAATGAAAAATATTATCAGTGAAAAAATAAATTTTTAATAGCTTTAAAATTATTTCCTCACAAAACTGGTGTTGCTAGTAAAGTAAAATATTAATGAAAAATTGTGTATTAACAAATCAACAAAACCGAGTTGACTTATAAAGTAAAAGTCAAGTCAAAAATTAGACTTAAGTTGTTTTTTTTTTTAATTTTTGGTTTTTCATTTCCAGTAAAAATAAGTTTTTATTTGAAAATATTTTTTTCAAAATTCTCGTATTTTATAAAACCTAAATTCCCAACTTTAAGAGGCACAGTGAAATTTTGTACAAAATATTAAAAATGTCAAAGATCAAGTTCTGTAACAAGTTAAAGTAAAAATTCTAGATATAAAGAACATGTTTTGCACCTTCAGAACTTGAGCTTTGGCATTTTCGAAATTTTTTTTTTGTTTTTTGTACCAAATTTCACAATGCCACTTTCAAAGTCGAAGAGTGACTTTCGATCAACTCTACATCAAATTAAATATCATAAATAATGTATGAAATTGAAATAAAAATGCTAGTTTTAATTGTTAATAAAAGTTGAAACATAAACGAAATAAGTGTCCTCTTAAGACGTTTGTTTTTAAAGCCAAGTTGTTCATAAAAAGCTTCATTTTTCTAATAAATCAATCTAAGATCCTTATAAAATATCTGTTATCTGTAATCTTTGATTTTTCAATAGATCAGAAGTACACTTATTTACATGAATATACGCTAATATTTAAGATAGACAGAAAGATTTTGTATTCTAATAAATTTTTATTGAATTAAATGATTCATTTTCTAAATTGCTTTTTTTCATTTTATAACTCTAATTCCAATCTTGTTATCATGGAAGAATCAAAGCACAATCTGAGTTATGTCAAGATTGTTTTGCAATATTTTTGTAAAATAAAAACCTCACTTACTGAGATTTATCAGAATTAAATTTATTTGATATTTTATTGATTTTTGGTGCAAAATTAATCATCTTTGATCAAATTTAAATCATTTTGACCATTGAAAATTGAAATTGAGTCTAAAAAATAAAATGAAAGCAGACATATATTAAACTTTAATTTTTCTCATTTGCGCATCAAAGTTTAAATTGAATCAAAAATTAATTAAAGAATCAAATAAACTAAAATGTAATTCTAAGCAACATTGGTTTGAAATAAATAAAAATTTCAGCCTAGAAACGCGAATTTCTAGAAACCATAATTTTTATTTTTTATTTGAAAAAAAAACACACTAAAAATTTTTCTCAATTTACTTTTTCTAAATTATTATGACTAAATCGCAGATAAACTTGTCTTCATTAAATTAATTTGACACAAAAATCCTGGATTAAAGCTCTAAAAAACAGCGATTTATTTTTACACAAGAAAAATTTTAAACAAACAATTGTCTAATTTCAACTAAATGAAAAAAATGTTTTTTAAAATTAATTAGTAAACTATCTTTGCTGCATGATTTTTTTGAAATTTGGTAATGGAAAAAAAAATTAAAATCGTTTAGCATTTTTCTTTTTTAATACGCATTTAAAATGGTAGCTTGGATGTTTAATGGATGATTGATAATTACTTTTTAATGAAGCTTCTTTTCTCTCTTTAAAGAAAAAAAAAACAAGCTTAATCAGAATTGATAAGCAAAGTTGAAACTGGTGTTAAAAAAAATTTATTTATTCAAATAATTTTAATTTGGAATAAATTTAAGATTAAGCTTCTGAAAAAATGGTCAGTAGAAGTGAAATTTTTCTAATTAAAAAATATCAAACAAATTGTTAGCTTAGAGATTATTGCGTCAAATCAGCATGAAACCATTTTTTTATTGAACAAACAAACAAAAAATTTTGTGTATGCAATACTTTTGATCTAGAAAATAATGAAAAACAAAAAAAATAAGCAGCCTACTTACTCGAGAGCGGTAAGCAATTGGATGCACCATCGTTTCCAAGTTGACTTTTTAATCGATTGATTTGTTCTTTTTGTTTTACGTAGAAATTGTTTTAAAGAGCCGCTTGACATATATTCAGTAATAAATATAATCTGAAATTAAAACAAAAATTATTCATGTAAAAACATTTTAATAAATAAATAAATAAATAATTAAAAAAAAAAAAATTTTTTTGACTAATTTTTGCATAAAATAACAAAAATATTTTTAAAAAATAAAATGGATAAACGAGAAACGTAAAACTTACTCTCGGATCTTTATTTTCTCGTCTATCGATCCAGTAATCATGAAATTTAACTATGTTCGAATGATTTAGATTAATTAGGCTCTTGAAAACGCGATCTATTTCGTGTTCGTCGTCATGCAAATTTTGATTTTTGAACTTTTTTCCACCGGTTAGATTAATCTCATTCCATACGACCTCAAACCCGTATTCGGTGTCCATGGCTAGAAAGGCGTTGTCTATGCCGGGCACGTCCCGTTGCGATACGCACTCGTTTCGTTTGGACCAGCGTCCGTCGTTCGACTCTTCGACCACCTCGTCTATGGTCTCTTCATTCTCGTCCTCACTGCTCAGTCCGTTCGCCACTTCCACATTATTTACATTAGTCGTTTCGGACTGATTCGGCGACACCGCGCTGCTAGCTGTGTTTGGCGGCGACTTGTTCATTTGAATTTGACAGTTGGCACATGTTGTCGTCAACTGCTGTGCTAGCTTTTCTTGCGACATAATCTTTAAAAATGAGACTTTAGTTACATTGGTTTAAGTCCTTGCGAGGAATGCATGCATTCAAATATGGACGCTCAAGAAACGACTTAGATCTGGATTTGAGTTTTAGAGAAAAATTCGAATGAATTTAAACTAGAAAAAGAAAAAGAAAGAGAGAGAGAGAGAGATGGAGAAAAATAAAACAAATATGAAAGAATTAATTTCTAATGCTCAACTTCTCTTCTATATTCTCTATTTTCTTTCTTTTTTTTTTTTCAAATGCAAGTTGCCTCTTGCTCGCAATAACAAATTTAATGAATTCGATTAAATTTATTATGATAATTAGTCAGCAAAATTTTGATTATCTTGAAAAGACATTTTTATGCCTGGTGCCACGTGCTACTTAAGTAGTTATTAGCAATGTTTTTTGTTTTCTCACGACTCCTCATGTCCCCCTCGTTTTACCCACCCCCACCTTAACAAATGTATTGCGAACATTATTGACATTTATTCAGCATAGAAAATTTTAGTTTATTGTCTTGGCAATCAAACAGGTAAGAATGCTTACGATATTGTGAAAACGAGGCGATGAGAGCAGCATTTGATAGGCAATGGGAATATTCGGCCCTTTGTCAGCAAAATGGTTTGTGTACTTGGGCGACTCGTTTGCCAATGTGAACAATTGATACTGCTGCATTTTTGCTTTTACACTCGGTTGTCAAAAATCGAGATTCTTAATATCATATATTCAACTTAGTCTAAATTAAATCAATTATATGATAGTAAGACACATATTTAGTAAAAAAAATAGTTTATCTTCTGATTATCAATGATTTTCAATGAACGTTATTGCTAAATGCCAACTTTAGGGCGTACGCCGAATACTTTGAGTAGAAGTAGAAGCGAAATTATAATCCTAAATTCTCTTTGAGATAAATGACATTTTATTATTAGTTTTGTTAACCAAATACGTTTATCTAATCCTAAAGAAAACCAAGGATATATCTATAACCTTAATTAATCTACATACTTGTTGAAATTTGAGATTTAATTACGCAATTTGAGCTCTTTTTTTTTTTTTTTACAACGTTCGTCCACTTAAACAAAAAAAATTATTTGTCTTAAACTAAAAAATTTTGAAAATTTTTTCCTTTTTTTTTATTTAAATTTTTTTTAAAAATAAAATCTACTAAAAATATCAAAAAAATTTTCATCATGTCAGCTAAAAAAAATAAATTTGATCCCAAAATTAGTTGCTTTAATAGAAAAAAATAAATTAAAAAACCTTGACAATTTAAAATAGATCGTAGAAAAAATTCAGTTAGACCTAGTTGTAGACAAATTTTTGTCCTCTCTTGAGCTCTTATTTTTAAACAAGTTTAAATTACCTTATCAAAAAATAATTCTAGACATTGTAAGCACTAGATCCGGAGAAGGCATATAGCTTAGAAGACGCAACAAAATCTTGATTTTTATCTAGCTCATCCGACAATAACAATAAGTCAGGTGAATGCAAAAAAAATGTGCAGTTAAGGACTAAAGATTTATTCAATTTGTCTTTTTTTCATGTTTTACCAATTCTCATTGACATGTCATCAGAAAAAAGCTTTAATTATTGCTTTATTTAAAAATTAAGTATTCTTTGACTTTTAATTATTGAATTTAAAACACTCTGTTCATTAAATTGACTTGTTTATCTGATGGATTAGATAGTAAACAAATTCTAATTGAAAATATTTTTTCTTTATTTGTTAATTCAATGATAAATGACCATTTTTACAAGCACAAATAGATCTATAGCTGTATTTAGCAATGCAAACCAACAAATTAAAAATTGAAATTTTCAATCTTTAATTTAATAGGAAAAATTCTGTAAATTATGAAAAAAAAATTATTTTTGTATGTGCTCGAATTGATCTATAAAAACAATCTAATTTATAGTTACCCTCGGGTCTGAGGAAATTTTTTAAATAAATAAATAAAAAAAACATGAACAAATGATAGCAATAGCAATAATAATAATCTTGCTTTTAATAACAATTATTATAAACTACTAAGAAAAATGCTGTAGCATGAGATCACATTATTGTACTTTAATATTTATGATGTACTGTAAACCCTTGCAAATAAGTGCCTTCTAAGATCCCCTCTTAAAAAGCTAATTAAAAGTGGCTTAGTTCTTTCTATGCTACTTTCTTATAAAGCATGCTTAGATCCTTATAAAATATTTTGTTTGAAGAAAATTTTCTATCATCTAAGGGTCTAAATTCTTGATTAATAATACGATTTTTGGGGCGCTTATTTGCAAGGGTATACGGTATTAGAGAACTAAAACATATAATTAAAATAATTAAATTTGGTAAAAGCATTAAATCATTCAAACTAATTTTTAGATTGATAAAGATAGCATACACGAAATTTATTTAAATTTAAAAAATCGAAATTATGGTTGCACCTAAATTTGGTTTTCTGTCCGATAAGTCATGTACATTAAATTGCAAAAATCAATAACAAATATATATAGATACATATTTCTTTAAAATAAGAAAATATTGCTGAGAGCCAAACTCCAAATGAGAAATTTATTTCAATTTAGGCAAATGTTTGAATTTTAATTTAAAAAAAAAATACAAAAAAAAAACTTATATTTCAATTATTTATTTGCCAACATCTTTACGAGATTAAATTTTCTTTTCTATTATCTAATTTTCTAACAATAAAATAAATACGCCAAGTTTTGAATTTCTCAGAAAAAAAATAATTACATTTTTATTCTAGAAAATACCTAGATTTGAAATTATCTATTTAATTATATTTTAGATTGATTTCTTTTTAATAATCATGAAATTTATCTAGTTTAATTTTGGTTCTCATTTGAAACTGAAGACTGTCAAAGTAAAACATTGTTTTAAAAATAGAAAGAAAAAAAGCTTTATTCATTTCATACATAATTTAGAAAAATTCTTTTACCTAATCAGTAATTCGCAATAAAAGGTGTATACTTAATGCTAATCAGCTTAGATTTTTGATAAAACAACGAATAATTGTCTAAAAATTTAAATTAACAATTAAAAGTGATCCTAACCCAACCAATTTAAATTATTGTCTAACCTAAAATTTTAAAAGAAATATATTTCCATATAATAAGCTTTAATTAGTGTAGAAAAAAGATTTCTAGATAAAGCCATAAAAAGCTTATTTAATTTAAGATATTTTAATTAAATAAATAGCCAAGTTTTGGCTTATATTCGAAAAAAATAATTTATTTTTATTCTTAGATTTTAATGATAATTAATTAGTTTAAGGCTTAACTTTTTTCCAAATAATTAATTCTGAATCAGTGCTATTCTTCTAAGTCAAAAATTCTAAAAAATTTGACATACTTAAATAAAATTTAGTTAGTTGTTTAGTCTAAGAATAATTTTTACGAATTATTCTACCTCTAGTCCAACAAACATATACTGATTTTATTTTACAGAACAATTTGCATAGCTGAAATAAAAAAGAAGCAAATATTTACGAATAGATGAATAACCATGGACGTTTAGGCTAGGAAGAAGAATAAATAGCTGCTCCAATACGTCTAACGAGCAGATCGGACCCAAGGGTACTAATGTAAACATTACAACATCAAATAACTGTTGAATAAAAAAATTTATTTATTTTTAGATGAATCTATTTATTTGTTATTTTAATTATGCATTCGTTTGGTTTAATTTTTTGTGTTTGAATTAAAAACGTATCCAATATTGAAATAGCATAGAAAAAGTGCGATGCTTCAAATATTATTTCAGTCTCAAATAAAAAATAACTTCAAGTTAATATTGCAGGCATCTTCATATTTAAAATTAAATTTGTTGGTGAGATAGAACAAGTTTAGTTTTTATTTAAAAATTAAAAAAAATATCTTAAAAAGTAAATTTTGATTTAACAACAAAGGAAGAATTTTTGTTCTTTTTGTTCGTTGTTTTTAGGTAGAATTTTGTAATTCACAATACCTTCCAATTATTCAAATAAAAACTAAACTTGTTCTATCTCACCAACAAGTTTAATTTTAAATATTAAAATTAAATAATTTTTTTATTTGAGACTGAAAAAATATTTGAAACATCGCACTTTTTCTATGCTATTTCAACATTGGATACAATTTTTAATTCAAACACAAAAAATTAAACCATTTGTAATTCAATTTTTTGTCCAGCTTTTTTAATTGTGAAAAAGCAAAGCAACAGTTTTAAAAAGATATCTTCTATTTGTCTCAAAATGTGTTCAAATTAATTAGTTTTTGAATAAAAATAAAAATATAAATAAAAATTTACAATTTAAAAAAAAAAAATTAAAAAACTAAAATAACAATTAATTATTTTTTTGAAAATAAAACACATTGATAAATTAAATTTTAATTTTAAAATTAATTAATTTTTTTTTGTATTTTAATTAACTTTGTAAAAAGAAGAAAATTTCATAATTAAAAAAAGTGAAAAATCTGAATGTATTTTTTTAATATAAGTAATAAATGAATGAATAGCCATTTCAATTCGGATTTTATTTCAACCTTGATCTGAGAGAGTAAAGAATTCTACCGAAAAAAATTTACCTCAAAATTGCAATGCTATTTCATTTTATTACTTTTTCACAATACTGTTTAATGATTCTAGTTCATGCGATTATTATTTTCTATAAAATAAGGAATATTTTTTATTATATAAAATTTATTTTAAAATAGTCAATTAAAAAGCTTTTAATTTTTTTAATTTAAATTATTGATTTCACAACTCCTTTTTCATGAGATTTAAAATAAACTTTTGTGCCATTAGGACGTGTCCTGGGATCTGACCATAAATTATTTTAAATAAATAATTTTTAAGCATTATTTTTTTAATTTTTAATATTATTAATGTGCTTAATTATATACCAGTAAACTAGTTAGCTAGATTTAACAACCAAAATGATTAAAAAATAAATAAATAACCGTAAACCAAACCGACAAACAAAAAGAGTAGTTTTAAGTTTATTATTTTTTAAATACTCTACATAAAATTTCAAATAAATACAGACAATATATTATTTAGCTTAGAAAAAAATTTTTAGAATTTATGTTAAAAATCTTAAAAAAAAAAGAAGCTTTTTAATTAAAAATTAACATTTTAAAAATAACTAACTTTTATCTATTTTCAAAGTTAAGTTTCTTAAATTGTTTATAAAATTTTGGTATTAACTTCCATTAGACAATTACAGTTATTTATTATTTAATAAAAATGACAATATTTTTTTAAAATAAATAAATACTATGATTAAATTTTAAAATTCTTTGAACCATGAAACTGTTAAAATTTATCTTTTCAGTCTGTTTATTTAAAAAAGAGCTAATTTTATTTTTTTGTTATTTATATAAATGTTAAAATAACAGTTAAATAAATTTTTTTTTTGAAAAAAAAATTAAAAATAAACGAAAATTCTTAATGAGTTATTTCTTTTGCAATTTTATAAACAAAATAAGCAAACAGACTGAAATACTTTATTTTACCTTTTATTCCAATTAAAAGAAAAATGCCTGAAGATAAATAGTTCACTTAAGGTACTTGGAATTTTTTAAAAAAATTTTATTTTTGTACTTTTGATTCATCCTTTTCTTTAAACTAATATTTGCCAATAAATTTGATTTACTTTGTTTTAAAATTGCTTTTTAATTTAAAATTCAATATTCAAAAATCTCACTTAGACAACAGCAGACTTTTTTTTAGTCTTGTAAAATATTTAGCTAAAATTTAACCCTAAAAATGTATTCAAGAAAAAGGCAAATTTTCCTTTGTTAAAAAAGCTTTTATTATTCTTAGACTAAGAAAAAAAATATTTAAAAAAAAAGTAGCTTAGCTTTTTATAGATTCAATTTAACTTGGTCTACTTTTAATTTTGCTTAAAGTCTTAATGATTTCTAAAAAAACAATATGTTCAAAAATTCGGCCACAGCACGTGATGAAAAAATTTTTTTCAACTAAAAATTTGTTTAAGAAAACTTAAAATTTTTCAAAAATATATCACAGAGGCATGCATGTCTGGAATAAGTTTAAATTTTATCTATATAATAAAAAAGTATCATAAAGAAATTATGTTGGATAAAAGCATTGTAGACACTTTTTTGTTTAGAATCACACTTTTTTCACTAATCATCACTTAATTGGAAACAAAGCATCATTTAAGCATTTTAAAAATACTTAGACTTTCTAATGCTGCCAGTAATATAAAATTATTTACACAAAAATAAATAGTGAATCTGATTTAAAAGACCATTAAAACTAGGACCTGATGCTAATTTAATTAATGGTCGATTTATATTTATTAAATTAAAATGAGTTTTTTTTTTTTAAATCAAATCTTCATATTTTTCTAAATAAATTTTTCTATTTACATATTTATATATATTTTGAAATTTGTGAAACATATATTTGTTGTTCGAACAACAAGTCTGAAAAATTAAACTTAAGTTTAAATAAATAAAAAATAAAATTAAAAATTTTATTTCTTTAGTTATTTTATCTACTATCTCATCAAGATTGTTAGAGTTCTGAATTTTTGCCAGTTTGTTCGCTAAAAAGCATTCTTCTCGGATTTCAGGTTCCTGAAAACATTAATGATTGCTTGATGGTGACTTATTTAGTTGTTTAACACTTTGAAAGATTTTAAGAAAGGAGTTACAGTACATTAAATAGAAAACTTTCGTTCAAATTAGCTTCTTTGGGTTTTAAATCTATGACTGACAGAAGATATAAAATAATTTGTATTAAAGGTTTTTCCAATTAAAATTCTACAATTAACAAAAGTTAAAATAAGCAAATTTTGCTGCAGAATATGCTATTAATTTATAAGTCTCTCTATTGATTCTATTTAGTCTTGCAGCCGTTTTGCTATTATCAATATCTTTATATCCTTTTTTGTTTAGATGCCTCCAAGTATTTAAGGAATCAGTTAAATTTTATCTAGTTTTCAAAAATAACAAGTTCTTTTTAAAATTTTTTTTTTGGCATGTTGTACTTTTTGTTCTTCATCAATCCATGCCGAATTCTAAAATATTTTACAAAAAAACTTTTGAAAATTTTATGATCTTGACAATTTTTATTTTAATTTAAAAAATGGCTAAGTTAAAAATTTATTTAAATAAAATCGAATAGAAAAAAAAAAAAAGAAAAAGCTCTTCAGATCTAATAGAAACAAAAAATAATTATTTAGCACAAAAGATAATCCCATTTAGGATTAATAACATCACCCCATACTTTGTAGCATTTTGTGCACTTGGTTTGTAAGTCGATGCCTGTATCGGTGAAAATAGTATACCAGTCAAAGAATAATTTCTCACTAATAACTACTAAGTCCTTGGCAAAATAAGGTATAGTGATTGATTGTGTTTGTCTGGCTGCGATCGAACTCGAAACTTGTAATGGCTGAGTAATTCCGTCAATAGTGTACAACAATTTGAATCTGGCAACATAGCCGCCATCATTTCTAACACTGACAGTAAAATTGCATCTTGGTGTTCCACTTTGACCAACTGCTAAACTTCCTGTGCCGGCTCCAGAGCCGATGCATATTTCGCACCTAGCTCCAGTGAAATTCGGTGGACATTTACAAGCAATGTACGGATCCATGGATATTGACTCACAGGTTCCGCCATTCAAACAATAGTTTGCCAAACAAGCTGGGGCTGGCGTGACTGGCGCCGATACGCAAATTTCACATCTCGAACCAGTAAAGTTAGGTGGACATCTTAGAAAAAGAATTTTTTTTTAAAGAATAATTTAAATGATTTAATTAAATTACATGCAAATAGCAAATGGAGAGAAGTTTGTTGGTTGACAAGTTCCGCCGTTCATACACATAACTTGGGTTTGACACACAGACTTAGTAGTTGTTGGAAGAGTTACTGGTGCAGGGATGCAAATTTCGCATTTAGTTCCAGTAAAATTTGGCGGACATCTTAAATTAATTTACAAAAAAAAAAAAAAATAAAAATATAAAATTTTTTTTTTTCACTATTTAAGTTTTTACATGCAAATGGCATAAGGTGAATAGTTTGTGGGTCGACAAGTGCCACCATTTAAACAGTATTGTTGATTTGAACATGGCGAGACTGGCGTTGGAGCTTGTGTAATTACAGTTGTACATATTTCGCATCTTGTTCCAGAGTAGCCGATTGGACATCTTTGAATAGAAAAAATGTTTGAAAATATTTTTTTTGATGGAAAAACAAAATTTAATTTACAAGCAGTAGGCAAATGGTTTATAGGATGATGGCTGACAAGTGCCGCCGTTGAGACAGTATTGTTGAGTTTGGCATGGCGATGGAGGAAGAGTTGGTGGCTGAGTGGCCGCAGTAGTAGTGCAAATTTCGCATCTTGATCCAGAATAGCCGATCGGGCACCTAAAATATAAAAATTAAATCAACTAAAATTTAAAACAAAAGTTTCAAAAATTTAGTTAAAAAAATTACAAGCAATAAGCATATGGCTGGTAAGAAGTCGGCTGACAAGTGCCACCGTTGAAGCAGTATTGCTGGGTTTGACATGGCGATGGTTGAGTGGTTGGTGCTTGCGTTGCTACAGTTGTTAAACAAATCTCACATCTTGATCCAGAATAGCCAATTGGACATCTAAATTAGAAATTTATTAAATGCTAAATTTTTAATTTAATCTTAAAAAGTTGAAAAAATTACAAGCAATAGGCATATGGCTGGTAAGAAGTTGGCTGGCAAGTGCCACCGTTGAAGCAGTATTGCTGGGTTTGACATGGCGACGGTTGAGTGGTTGGTGGTTGGGCAGTTGGTGGTGGGATGTAAATCTCGCATCGTGAACCGGTATAATCTGGCGGACAACTTGAAAAATAAATTAAAAAAACTTAAATTTAAAAAAGGTAAAAAAAAAATTTTACTTGCAAATAACATAAGGATCATAGTTTGTTGGTCGACAGGTGCCACCATTTTGACAGTAGAAAGTCAAACAGCTCTGAATTGGTCTCTGTGTTGATCTAGTAGTTGTAACTGTGTTTATCTGAACTGTGCTTGAAATGGGAATATCACATCTAGCAAACAATGTTAATATTTGATTAATTTTTGAATTTTTTAAGCTACTTTGTTCCAGTATGATTCGGATTACATTGGCAATCACCACTGGGCAAACATTTGCCGTATTCTCTGTGACACTGGGCATGAGCCGGACCTTGACATTCTTCATAAACAGGTATTTCACAATACTGACCGACAAATGTCGATGGACACACACAAGCAACTTTATTGTCAGATATGTACACACATTGGCCGCCATTTTGGCAAATGTTCATATTTTTGTCATTGTAAACGCGGCACAAATTATTCCATCCTTCTTGTGGTGCATTATTTGACGGATTGTACAATTCACATCTTGACCCTGAGAATTGGGCTTGGCAAGACTAAAAAAATGAAGAAAAAAAATTTTTTTTTTTTATAAAAAAAAAAATCAAAATAAATACACATAAGGGACGTTGAGACGGAGCTGATGTGGTTGTGGTAGTGGTTACTGGTTGAGTATTGTAACTATTGTAGTTTGTGTAGCAAGTGCCTCCATTCATACAGGCAGATTGGTAGCAAGAAGCACCTCCTTGTTTGGCCAGAGGAACAACCCTTGAGTCAAATTTTAGGGTCAAATTTCCGAATTTGGTGGTGACTGCTTTGTGAGAGTCGTTGAGATTCTTTGCCGATGAGTAACATGACAACATTATTGTCATCATTAAAAAATTGTGTACAATCATTTTAAAATTTTTTTTTTGATTTTTTTTTTGCTTTAGTTAAGCCGTTTATATAGGATTATTTGGCTAGAATTTTTTGCCTAATTGAAAAAATAGAGATAAAATTTTGAAAAAGTTGACAAAAAGAATTTAAAATATTTTATTTGTAGGATACAATAAGAAAGTAAACATTTAATTGAATCTAACCTGTGTTGAAATTTACTCCCAAATTGGATAAGAGCTTTTTTGGACAAAAATTAATTGAATAAAATAAAGAGGATTTAGACAAGTATTTGTAAAATTGAACTTTTAGAAATTTAAGTTTTAAGCAATTTTTGATTTTGTTTAAAAAGAGATTATGGGCTTGTCTTAATTGAT
The DNA here is from genome assembly GCA_006352455.1 of Brachionus sp. 'Tiscar'. Lineage (NCBI taxonomy): Eukaryota > Metazoa > Rotifera > Eurotatoria > Ploima > Brachionidae > Brachionus > Brachionus sp. 'Tiscar'. Next base: position 1,116 of record VANL01000480.1, on the reverse strand, counting down.
TTAGTCAAAAAAATTATGTAATTTGATTAGTAGGGACTTTGGGGCTTGATGACATTTAAAAATTTCGAATATAGTAATTAAATTTGGAGGATTTTTACTTGATATTTTAGTAAGATTTATAAAGTGTTTTCAAAAGAGATAATTAAACAAGAGTGACTATTCGTAATACTTTTTGGGCAAATACATTTTGGCTTGTTAAATAAAAAAGATTAGTCACTTGCAGATTTTTTTATTTTATATTTTTTTTTGTGGCTCGGATTAATAAACTAATCCATTGGATTACTTTAATTTACATAACATTTTTACCAAAGAAATTTATCGCGTAAAAAAACTGAACTAAAATTGGCATTAATTTGTAAAATTAAATTACTCTAATTATTTGAATTGAAATTTATTTTAAAAATAAAAATTTACTTAAAAAAAGTTCAAATTTTCGAAATAAAAAAATCCACATTTATTTTGATTAATGATACCAAATTTTTATTAGACATTTATTCTTTAAAATAAATCATAAAAAATTCAAAAATGTCAAAAGCTTTAAATTTAAATCAAGTCAAATTAGATTTTTAAAGTAAGCTAAATTTGTTTTTTCATTGTGAATTTTCGAACAAAAAAAAAAAAAACTTAAAATTAAAATAAATTTTTTTGGATGATACAAGCCTTGTATCAGTTGATACATTTTTCAGAACAAGTTTTGGACCTGAATAAAAAAAGTTATTTCAATTTTAAGTTTTTGTTTTTTTTTTTCAAAATTCAGGATGGCTTTATTTTTTTAAATGAGAAATATTTAAGAAAAACTTTAAATATTGTCCAAAGAAGAGTCACAAAATTAGTCTGTAGATTCAAAGACAGGAGCTTTGAAGATCGATTTGCATTTATGGTCTAAATTGGCCACACGATATTTCAAATGGAACATACCTAGGGAATCACAGAGGTCATTTAAGATGAGTCTTCGGACAAGCCTCTATCAACTCCTTAACACTAGAATGACCAAAATTTCAAATAACCTATCTTACCGGAGGTGTCAAATTGACACCTTTTTTAAATTTAAGTTACACAAGCTATAAAACTATTAAAAATCTATTATATTTTTGAATAAAAAGCTACTAATAATTT